>CAOKZL010002546.1:0-185072 GCA_948472985.1 Iguana delicatissima | reverse complement strand
CCTGGTGCTTGAAGTGGCTTGTGGGTTGCAAACAGAGGGGGCTAGGGAGGAAAAGTATGAACTTTATGTAGTAAATTGAAATGTAAGTCTATGTTTTCAGAAGCTGTATGTACGTTGAAGAGTATCCCCAGACCACATAATATGAATGCTGGTGTTGGAAGACTGGCATCTGGAAGTATTTGTTTCCTGGGATACTCTGAATGATAAAGGAGGGTTTTCAACATTCCAGCTAAACAAGGAGTCAATATTTATCTATTAATAAAATAATGGAATGGTAGAATGCATTTTTGTGCATTGGAGATTTTTTTTTTTTTTACATTATATATAAGTTGTGAATTTGTTTTGCAAAAATCATTTGTCATGGACTTGTGTTGAAGTCAACACAAAATTGCTTCTGGAAGGAAAGCAGTTAAACTAATGGTACAGTTGTTGCATATAAAGTAGCAGGGAAGTAGTTTTAGAGCCAAATGGGTAATCTTCCACAATCAGAAAAAAGTGGGAATGGCATGAGTACTCTCTCTTATCAGTCCTCTATTAACAGTTGCATGTATTTTGGTTACCGTGAAGAGAGAGAGAGAGAAAAAGAATAAGCCACAATGATTTTGGGTTGCTTGTGGCCACTGGTGGCTCCCATGTCATTGGGGTAGTGAATTCATTGCAGGTTTCAGTCTAAAGGAGCTGTCAAGGTGGTGAACCTATTTTAGGTGTAGGTTTCCACACTTTGAACATGTCCTTTAAAGTTCATACTAAAAGTCAACATCCCGTTGATATGGAAGCCACTTGCTATCACTGATGCCATGTTTTAACCTTCTAGAAGGCACAGCCACAGACAAAGACACCGTTCTCATTACAAGCAGAAAGCTCATAAGGATCCATTATTTTAAAAACAAATTATCTCAGGAGATCCAAACAGGATTGAACTCTGGTATTCTGTAACAAAGAAAGGCCTAGTGGTATGAAATGAGTTAGGGAAAGAAGATGGCCAATGTTTCAGTTTCACTGAGATACAGATTATGCTTTGCAAAGGTTCAAGAACCACAAGATGTGCACATATTATTGAGAAGCAGAGAAAAGAAAAAGAGTCACTCCATTGTTGCTATTGAGAAGCCAGCTACTTGTGGCTGGGAGGTCAGTTCTCTCTCATCTAGTGGCAATTATTCCAAAATGCTCCCTAACCTGTTTCCATATCAGCTGATCATTGTATGAGTTGACACTTTTACAAAGTTGCATACAATCTTGCTTTCTCCCTTCCCACTCCTATGTTATATGTTTTATATTATAACCATCAAGACTTACAATGATGACAACAACTACAAATACAACTTCCATAATTTCTAGGTAGAAAATCTCAAATGCAAATGAAAATCTCAAATGCTTTATTTCCCTTCGAAAAACATTTTGATTATACTGCTAGTATTTCCTGAAATTTTGTTTGCACAACGGTGGTACTTCCAGTGGCTTCTGCCAAACCTATTGGACCCAACTGGAGATCACTTAAAGGGGTTTCTTGCTATCCTTCCTGCTTGTCAATGGCAGATCTGAATTGATTGTGGGATCATAGTGGTTGGCTCGGCCTCTGATATTTGCAGTGGCTACTGACCACATGTTTGGCAGCATTGTAAAGCAAACAAGTACTAGTATACATGCATCTAGTTTGATGCGGGATCCTCCCTTCCATGGAGGAAGTTTACATGCATATGAGAGATGTGCCAAATACTCAGCTAATGGGTGGCATAGTTGGGATATGCGTTATCCATGGGAGGGTAGGGCCATCTGGTGACCCATTAACCTCCTTTCTTAGGCCCTTTCCACGACTTACTTTTTCTCAGCACTGGGGCATGGAGATCACGTGAGCAGCCTCTTGTGAGAGGCTCTCGCGTCCTTGTTGCTTCAGCTCTGCAGCTGCTGCCAGCCAGCCAGCAGGCAGCATGAGGGCTCCGCCTCTTCCTTCCACAGCACAGCTGGGTATTTTTCCAGGCTGTGATGGGGGACGAAGCATGAGCACTGTGGCTCTGTAGGGTGCAGGGCTCTGGAGTGACGTGCGATTGTGCACTGTTTTTGGCTACAAGCCGAAAATGAAATAGTGCATAATTGGTGCCTGTTGGCCCCAGCAGCATCGCACGATTGTGAGGACGTCGTCTGAAATGCTCCTTACAATCGTGCAACACTCTGGAGGCCCTTTCACATGGCAAATGCCATGCGAAAAGGCCTTAGACTTCTAAAACATTCTTATGTTCAACAGTAGAGTGTTGTTATGAACAAGGTCTACATAGCCTGCTAGATTTTGCCAAGTGATGACTTCTCTGAAGGTGGGTGAGAGTCATTGAGAACAAGGAAAAATGAGGCATACAGCAATGCAAAAACACACAATTTTATACAGAGCACTAGAAGTAGCTAAAATGGAAGGTACTTTGCAATCTGTTAAAATAGTCTCAAAAGCTTTAGTCACATGACTCTGGGCACTGACACCAGCAAGCACGATATGAAGAAGTGATGAAAAATGAAAGGAACAGATAATTTTGACTTCCATCGTGCGCAACTTTTAAGACTGTTAGGACTCTGACGTTTTCATTTTGGCAGTCAACTATCCATATTTGACAGTCTGACTTTTTCTCAGTCTTTTCTTGATGCCAGGGCCTCTCAAGTGCTGTCAAGGAAAGTATCTTTGTTCAGGAGACTAAGCCACACAGATGCAGATTTTCTTGATGTCTCACTCGCTGTCATCTTTGACATTCCTCATTCACACTTTTGGATGTAATGTTTCCCATCCTCTCAGTCACATCTATAAATGTCGCTTCTGGGTAATCACTAGCACTTATGCTAGCAGCAGACTGAGCAAACATCCGTAGCTAGATCAGCACAGTCTGTGTTCCCTTTTTTTAAAAAAAGTTCTATCATCTGCAATTCTGTCTCAAGGGTGGCCCACTTCTTTTGAAAAGGCTGTCCTGGGAACAAAGGTCTCTTGACAGGCATAATGGGATGAAATTTACAAACATATTCAAACATACCAAAAGGGATATAAAAACCTTAACCCAATCCAATCCAATGTAATATAAAATCTTCTCTTTGCTAAGAGTTGAACAAAATGCAGCCTTTCCAATACTGATGGACTGTAACTCCTAACATTCTTTCCTGTTGGCTAAGGCCTAAATCCAATTGCTAGTCCTAACTAGAGAAGACTCATTGAATCAATGGGATTTATATAAGTGTTGAACTTTCCTTTGGTAATTGAGAGCTAGCATGATGTAGTGGTTTGAACATTGGACTACAATCCTGGAGACCAGGGTTCAATTTCCTGCTTGATCATGGAAGCCCATTGGGTGACCTTGAGCATATCACACACTCTCAGCTCCAGAAACCCCTGCGATAGATTTGCCGTAGGGTCACCATAAGTCAAAAATGACTTGAAGGCACACAACAACAACGTAACTGATTCAAAAGGTATACTCCATTTGGGAATAGCAAATGAGATTAGAACTTTGTATTTAATTTAAGGTTGATATTTGGGATGTATTGATCTTTCATATATCCATATCACACACTTCAGGCCATTTGTTCTTACTAACAGAGTTTTCCAACTTTTATTTTACTACGTTCTTCTTTTCTGCCCCCAACAGAGCTTGATATTGGCAAGATCTGCAGTATATGGGAGTAAACTCTGCTGTGGTCAATTTCAGAACAGAGTTACACTGTAAGGCATGCGAACAGGTCCGGGTGAATTTTTCTAGTGAGATGATAAGCCTAGCAGACACTTAGTGAATAACCTTGGACTGTAAAATGTATTGTGATGTGGATGTTTAATATCCACAGAAATTCCATAGCTACAGAAGTCAAATTTACTGATACATGTTATAATCCAAAATCTGTTTGAAGAAAAAATGCTTTTACAGTAGCCCCTCCTCATTTGCAAGGCTTAGGGGCACAGAACTCTTATAATAGTGGGAAAATCACAAATAAAACTCCCACCCTTGCGATTCTTCTCCAGATCTTCTCCACATTCCTTTGCCTCTAACTCCAGTGTTGGGGGACAGGGGAAAAAAAAGACACAGGCCCTTTCCACAGCTTACCTTTTTGTGGAGCTCGAGTGCAGGGTCGCACGAGCAGCCTCTTGCGAGAGGCTCTCGCGTCCCTGTTGCTTCAGCTCCACAGCTGCCAGCTGCTCAAACAAGAGTCCTGCTTCTTCCTTCTGCAGTGCAGCTTGGGAGTTTCCCAGGCTGTGCTGGGGCAGGAAGTGCGAGTGCCACAGCTCCGGAGCTCCACACGCACAGCAAGTGCACACGGGGCCCTGGAGCAATGCGTGATCACGCACCATTTTCTGCTTAAAGCTGAAAATGAAAAAGTGCACGAGCAGCGCCTGCCAGACCCTGGAGCGTCACACAATTGTGAGTGCATCATGTGGCCCACTCCTCACATTTGCGCAACGCTCAAGGGGCCCTTTTGCATGCTAATGTCATGCAAAAAGGGCCACAGTAAAAGGCTTACCAACACTTTTCGCTCAAAGGAAAAAGAGCATCATTTTCCCCTTTTAGTTATTTCTGGTGGCCATCTTGAACAGGGAGGGGAAGGAGCAAAGAGAGCACCTGACCAATCAGCAGCAGCCATTACACAGCAGAAAGTGCAGCCACATGGGAAAGAGGACATGCCTTCAGCAGTGGGAGGGGGGTTTTGCTCTCCCCAAAAGAAAAAAAAATGACCATTTTAAACCCAAGCCTGGAAACCCTGGAGTGAAGAATGAAAAGGAATGGGGATGAAAAATGGGGGAGTGGGGAGACAAGCACATGTCTTGCAAATAATCAAATTCACAAAGGTCAAACCCACGCATATAGAGGGAAGACTGTATTTTTATCAGAGGCTGTCTTTCTTACAGCATTTTGGATAAATTTATTCAAAAAAGACTCTCTTAGATACTGATTCATGTGATGTTAAGCTGATTTGTTGGATTTGTGCCCCCCCCCCGCTATTTAGTGGTGTCGACCTTTTGGTGTGTTCAGTTATATTTATTACCACTGGCAAACATCATAGGCTGGTATTTTAAATACAGTAGACATTGTGAAATTCTAGCAAAGGAACAGTTTACTCAATGCTCAGTGAAAAATAATATAATCAACAAGTGGAAGTTGTTGATTATAATAATCACAGGAGAAAAGAAATGCAGCCAGTCCAAAGGAGTATCAGTTTTCCATTATTCTCCAAAGAATGAGCATTACAAAAAGATGATATATAAATAATTTCAGTTATGATGAAAGGACAGTGTCTGAACTTGGATCTAATAGATGGGATTAGGACACAGATACAAACAGCAGATTGGTTGTAAGAGAAATAGACACGCTATGGAAAAATTAACAGGTCCTTAGCGGAAAGTAACCCCAGCTCAGTGACAGAGTATAGGCTCTACATCCAAAAGATCTTCTAGCATCTCCTGGTATCTAGTTCTTGGAAAGAGTTTTATATGAGACTCTGGAGAGTTGCTGCCAATCAGAATAGACAAAACTGGGTTCATTGAACAAATTGTCTTTTCTGAGACACACTTCCTTTTCCTCATTTTCTCACCCCACCACCGGAAAAAAACATCAGTGATCCAAGTTATGACTTAAGTGGGTTTAAATTTATTTTAGATTAGAACTTGCTGAAGCTTTTTCCACCAGGGATGACTCATTCATTTGAAAAAGGGAAGGTCAAAATGCAAACTCCTCTTCCTTTCTTGCCACATATTTCAACATCAGCCATAATTCATGGTGAATCCAACCTCCTTCAAGCTGACACAATCCAAACTGAGGCTCACATTGCATCTCTACAAGTATGCTTCAAATGTACTTTTTTGTTAGTTTTCCTCTTCCTTGTGAAGAGGGATGGGGAAAATATGCTAGTCGTCATCAACATATTAAAGACAAGGTTCCTGTTGAAATAATCCCAGATCAGCACTAATACGATTGAACATGCATGGAATCAATTTCAGAGAATTAAGAATTAAGCATCGAGGCCCTATGTTTGGGTGAATTAAAACAAATCTATCCATTTTAGTTTCTTTGCATTTTTTTTAAATCTCATGGCTTTATTTTCATCCTGAATATAAAGAGATTCATGAATTTCAGCACATTATTAATAAAATACACTGAAACTAAATTGTTATCCATCTGCAGTCAAAATCTTGCTTTCAAATATAAGGCTTTGGAGAGAGAGGAAACCAGGCATTGAAGGTCCCGATTTTACAGAGGAGAGCTAGCAGCATGTGAACCAGAGAAAGCCATTTCCTGTCAGAGCTTGTGGTCACTCTCAGCCAAACGAGTGGAACCAGAGAGTTCTTTGCTGTAGACAAATTTTTCAGACTTCTGCTTGGAATATCTGAAAAGCCTCAATTTAATTTTTGAGTGAGACGGAGTGTGTCCTTGCCAAAGAGAGTGCCAGTTTCATTCTTTGAAGCAGACCTTGTCTCTGTAATGCCTTCCTTGTGATAGATTTTGTTGGAAAAGTCACTGCTAATGGTAATTTACACTTCAGTGACACAGAAGAATTTAGAAAAAGAGTGGACTGGTATCATGAATAGCTTGGTATATGTCTGTGTAAGCCATTTTCTAAAATGGAGAGTGGCCATCTTCTGAAAGCACCTTTCTCATGAACTATGGCCTCTACATTCCTAAGCGTTATAGAGGTTTTCTGGTAAGGCCTTTAAAGTGATGTTTAAAGTTATCACTTTAGTTTAACTTTTAAAATTATATATTAAGATGTCAAAATAAATATGAAATGAAGGCTTTTTAGTCTGATTCCCTAGTGTATTCATCAATGGTTGTTAGTTTTGTTGGGATTGTAGCATGGCTCACATGTACCTTTAAAAATGCCATCAGTTATTAAATTCCCTATTGCTTTCCATGAAATAGTCATAGAGATATATTACGTATGAACAGTGTACCATGTACCATTGTTTAAAGCTGGTCCAGTACCTTGGTACTCAAATCATGCCAAAGAATAATTTCATTTGTCATGCCTGCAGCATATGGCAATTTACTATGAGATTTTGAGACATGAAATAATTCGTTTGTCTCAAAATCTGCATCTGCACAGTATGAGTGAAGGCTTCAGCTCAGGTTTTGTAGCACTCTTTGAAAGTGATGTCAGTGATGTTTTTCTGGAAAAAGGAATCTTTCACCATTTCCTGACTATACTGTTATAGTGCCATTATTCCACTTTCAACATCCTGTGGAATTCTGGGGTTTGTACTGTACTGAGGCCCAAGAGCTCTCTGGCTGAGAATTCTGAAGGCCCATGCCTTAACTACAACCAGGATTTCATAGGATGTTAAAAGTGGAATAATAATAGTATAGTGCGGAAATGGCCTTTTGACATCTGTGTGATGGAGTCAATAATGAATGTGACATGTTTTGTGAAGTCTATTTATGGAATATCAATTTTAGTAGAATAGCAATAGCATGTGTATTTCTATACCGTTTATCAGCTAAGTGCTCTCTAAGCGATTTACAATGTGTTTAGCTAATTGCCCCCAACAAGCTGGCTACTCATTTTACTGATCTGCAGAAGGATGGAAGGTTGAGTCAACCTGGAGCCCAGCAGGATCAAACTCACAACCTTGTGACTGCAGTACTGGCATTTAAGCACTGTGCCACCAGGGTTGTAGTAGAAGTCATATGATATATGAAATGGAATGTGTTTTGATAGCAGTATGGCACCATAAATATTTGGATAACTATTGAGAGAAAGTAATTTTCCACAATGCCTGCCACAGTTTTATTTGATGTATTCCTTGCTAATATCAGTGGATTAAAAAATGATCTCCAAGAATTCTCAAAGACTTCTCAGAGAAAATTGCAAATGTATGCTTGATGAGATCATTGTCTTGGCCTTTTTGAACTTCTGAATAATCTCATCAGTTCAGAGACAGAATGTACCTGAAGGTCACTTTCAGACAATGCAGGGCACTTTGCTAGTCTTCCACAAATACAACAACATGGAACTGGAGAAAAAAACTACCAGCTTAAACTGTTCATTTATTGCTGCTGCTTCAGTCTGTTTCCAGGTTTCAGCAAACAATGTTCTTGCAGCTGTTATCATATAACAAAAAAGTAGTCCATATTTATTATCCAACTCTTATCCATAATACTTAATGAAAACATTTCCGGTGAGATTACAAAATCTACTTTTAATTTTTTTTAATTAACATATCAATCTTAGACCAATAACTTCTTGCTTTCTTACAAGTCCACTACATATAGAAAAAGGAGCCCTCCTTATCCCCAACAATGTTTTGAAAGATTCTTAGCCATTTTTGACAACTTAATTGGGATTGGATACCATATATACATCTTCTTATGCATGGTTTCTTTTAGATAACTTCACAAAGTAAATTTTATATCTTTAGACCACATTCTTCTCATTCCTCCATTTGAATATGATGTTCACTATTTTGGACCCATCTTATCCTATACTTCTTGATAGGTTCATTCTTTGTCTCTAGTTTCAAAAGAGATGTATACGCTTTGTAATTACATGGTAATCATCTTTACATAACTGTAGACAGAACTAATTTTCTCTGAATTCTTTGTGAAGATTTCTTTTATCACGGTTCAGTCTGTCTTTAAGTAGCATATAAGAAAACCAGTTAAGATCTTTGCCTTCTTTAAGAAGCATCTCACTTGATTTAAACTTCAAATTATCTTGTTCGAAATACAAGAGGTCATCATAATGCAGCCCTGTCTGATTTTTAACCCATTCTTTCCTGAAAAAAAGCTTCATGGACTGAAGTGGCTAATATTATTTTAGGAAAAAAACAAAATCAAAAACAAAAAAACCCTCTGCTTATATTTAGACCATAGGTATAAAAGACCCTATCTGATTTTTAAATTCAGAATGAACTCTGACTTTATCATACCCAAGATAACCACGCCACTCAGATCTTAAATCATGACTATCATGTTCCAAGAGACACTCTTTTTTAAGCATTATCCTTTCTTTCGACCATACAAAACAACTGGCCTCATAAGACAATTTAATATTAGGAATTCTAAGACCACCTTTTCTTTAGCATCATACAATGTTTTAAGTTTTATTTCTTGCCTACCAAACAAATCTGGAAATTTCTTTATGCCATTGTACAAAGGGTATTCTGTTTCTTATGAAGGGGATAGTTTAGAAGTAGAACAAAAGGTTTGGCAAATCATCATTTTCTTTTATTACTGCAGTTTTCTTCAAAAGAGATAAATTAACCTTTCCCCTTTTTTCTAAGTCTCTTAATTTTTTCCAACCTTTTTCATAGTTATTTTGAAACAGTAGACTATTATTCTGCATAACTGTAACTCCCAGATATTTAATCCTCTTTCCCTCACTTTAAAGATGGAAAAAGCCATCAATTCATTTTCTTCATCCGAAGCCATGTTTTTAGTCAATACTTTTGTTTTGTCACAGTTCACTTTAAACCTGGAATATGACACAAATGCATTATTTTTTTGAGAAGAACCTTAATTGAGTCCAATAGATTTTGGACACACAAGATAGTTTGCCTAAGCCCTAAGTTTATACTACTCTTTTTTAAAAAACCTTCACTCCACATATTCTGTCATCTTGTCTGATACCTCTCAGTAAAGTCTCCAATGTTATAAATAGTGGATTGTTAAGGTTGCTGTGTTATCCCAAATGGCCAAACTAGCATGGTTCTTAACGGATAAGCTCTTTTGAAAGATTGGAAACTGTTTATGGGCTTTTTGAGCAATAAAAAATCTAACGATGTGATAATTTACAGACATGGTTACTATTAGTTCTAGTAAGATTGCTTAGACCAGTGGTTCTCAACCTGTGTGTCCCCAGATGTTTGTGGACTTCAGCTCCCAGAAGCCCCAGCCACTATGGTCAATGCTCAGGGCTTCTGGGAACTGAAGTCCAAAAACATCTGGGGACCCACAGGTTGAGAACCACTGGCTTAGACCCTTTCTGCTCCTTACCTTTGTCCAGTGGCAGGGTGCAGGGTTCTCACGAGCAGCCTCTTGTGAAAGGCTCTCATGTTCCTGCTGCTTCAGCTCCTCAGGAGCTGCCTGCCAGATGGCAGGCAGTGTGAGGGCTCCGCCTCTTCCCTTTGCAGTGGAGCTGGGCATTTTCCCAGGCTGCGCTGGGGGAGGAAGCACAAGGGCCATGGCTCTGGAGCTCTGCATGCAAGGTAAGTGCGCGTGGGGCCCTGGAGCGATGCACGATCATGCACCATTTTCGGCTACAAGCCAAAAATGAAATAGTGTGTGATCGGCAACTTGCCAGCCCTGGCAGCGTTGCGTGATTGTGAGGACGTCATCTGAAATGCTCCTAGTAATCGCGCAACACTCTGGAGGCCCTTTCGCATTGCCAACGCCATGTGCAAAGGACCTTAGTTGGGTTTGTAAAAGCCTTTTCTCTTTCCCTACAGTAGGAGAATCAAATCCATTTTCTGTTTTAGTAAGTTAGTATTTAGTTAGTTAGTAAGTCAGTTCCACACCATACTGTGATCCCACAATGACCCAGCAGCTGGCCTCTTCCTGTGCTGTACTGAGGAAGGAAGCACTTGATAACCCTTCCACCCTTCCTGCATGGCCTCCAGCAATACAATCATTGCATGAAGGGAAACCATTACCAGATTTTTTCTGGAAATAGCATACCGAGTGATCACAATAGCTAGGGACATGACAGGAGCAGGACTACAATGATGTCGTACGATGGCATGTGTCGCAGACTGGCTTCTGTGTATCCTCATGCCAGCACGGCACCTTCAAGCAGAAATGGCCTTAGTGTTCTAGTGAGTTAGTGTTTTGGTATTTTTATTTTATACTTTTAGTATTGTGTTTTAGTTTGTGTTAAAAATGTCAATTCCTGTTTATGTTTATTCAGATATTTATTTTTTGTTGTAAAGGCCATTTTATTGTAAAGCAGAACCCTAGGATTTAAATGCAGTTCATTCTGAGATAGCATGGCTGAAGCAAATGGTGCAGATATCCCTAAAGAAGGCCATAAGGAGCCAAATAAGGCAAGTTGTTCCTAAATGGGACCTGGTCAGAATCAGCCCAAGACAAAGCCTGACAGGTTATTTTCTGACATGAGGAAGAAAATCCTGCTATAACCCCTTCCCTTCCATGGTAGTAAAAATACATACAACAATGGAAATAACTGATGAATTACTTGCTGGCCTTGATACTCAACATCACTCATCTGAGAAGGCTGCCTGACACTGTCTAATGATGGAGTTTTCTCTGGAACTGGGTTACCATGACTCTTTTTACACATCTGGCATCTGTCGCAGCGATTCCTGTATCCTGAAAAGGCTAAGAATACAAACCTAGAGTTACGTGCATGTATAGCCTCAAGATTCATCAATACATGGTACAAAGAGGGACTCCTTACATTGCACGCAATGCACAATTTTGTCACTAAGCAACAGGTCCATTCAGATGCAGCTTTGAGATTCATGCAGAATCAGGTAGAAAATGGTTTCTCCAGAAACTGAATTGAATGATGAATTACCTAAACAATAGCCCACCTTGCCTGCATGAACACCAGCCTTAGAAACAAGCAGCTGTTTTGACATTCCATGCTGGAAATCTTGCCCTCCACAAATATGTGTGATGTTCAAACATGGTCTCTTGGCTGCCTGTACTCACTCCCATCTGTTGAGATGGCATTTTGCCTGGGCACTAAGTGGTATGTAAATTTCACTCAGGTGCCCTAGCAGTAAGTGAAAGGGTGAAACCATTACCACCTTGAATGTCCCCTTCCCAATTGTCTCCATCTGTCTACCAGCAGCCAGAAGCTTCACTAAGTGCCTGAATTTGAGGTGGAAGTGTTTTCCTCACCTGCAAATGGTTTCAGCTGTTAAACTTAATCCTTTCAGGTAAGCTCTTTCAGCAACAGTAATTAGTTCCAGAAAGGTAAGAGACAGCAAATACAGCAGTGGTTAATGCTAAATGTAACTTGAATCCTCCAGTTTTTTTTTTTTCCTCCAGTGAGCCTGCTATCAGTCGGGAGATTCTGTATACGTTTCAATTTGGAGATGTAATGTTCATCTGGAACTGGGACCTGCTACTCAATCCAGTCTCATGTGGTATCCTCTGCAAGTTGGTATATACAACCCCAAACAAATCCATAATAATGAAGCAGGTTGGACAACAACTAGAGCGCAACTGGCAGAAATCTCGACTTTTATCTGACAAGACACGCTATAGAGAATTCCTTCATTCCTATAGAGTGGCAATAGATGCAGCAAAGAAGACTTTCTTCTCTGCACGTATTGCATCTGCGACTTCCCATCCAGCAGAGCTGTTCAGGGTGCTAAGGGATCTGACTCAGCTACCTACTCCCCCGAACTCGTTGTTAGAACCTAACGTAGCTTGCTGTGATGCTTTGAATAATCATTTCGCAGATAAAATCTCTCAGATAAGAGCTGACTTGGATGCTGGTATTATGGCAGAGGCTACAAATGGAGTGTCCGGCGACTCCGTCAACAGGATTATACTGGATCAGTTTCAGTCAGTGAGTACCGAGGACGCAGACAAGCTCCTTGGAAAGGTATGAAAGACAACTTGCCCTCTCGATCCCTGCCCTTCACAGCTGGTCGTCCAGGGAGGAGTCGCTATTAAGACTCATTTAAAACATATTATTAATGCATCCTTCAGGGAGGGCAATTTTCCAGCTTGTTTGAAAGAAGCAATTGTACGGCCGCTTCTAAAAAAAGCCCTCCCTGGATCCCCTGGATATGAGTAATTATAGACCAGTCTCCCATCTTTCATTTTTAAGCAAGGTGATCGAGAGGGTTGTTGGTCTTCAGCTCCAAGCTGTCTTGGATGAAACAGATTATCTAGATCCATTTCAAACTGGCTTCAGGGAGGGATATGGAGTCGAGACTGCCATGGTCGCCTTAGTGGATGATCTTCGCCTAGGTATTGACAGGGGAAGTGGGACCCTGCTGGTACTCTTGGACCTCTTAGCGGCTTTCGATACCATAGACCATGGTGTCCTTCTGGAACGCCTGAGAGAGTTGGGCGTCGGGGCACCGCACTTAAGTGGTTCCAGTCCTATCTCTCAGGTAGATGCCAGATGGTGATGCTTGGGGACAGCTGCTCCACGAAAAAGGAGCTTAAATCTGGCATCCCTCAGGGCGCTGTCCTGTCCCCAATGCTATTTAACATCTACATGAAACCGCTGGGAGAGATCATCAGGAGGCATGGAGCAAGGTGCTATCAGTACGCTGATGACACCCAGATATATCTCTCCATGCCTCGGATAATAGCATCAACTAAGGGTGGCATCTCGCCTCTAAATGAATGCCTTGAAGCAGTAATGGACTGGATGAGGAAAAACAAAGTGAAGCTGAATCCAGATAAGACGGAGGTACTTGCTGTTAAGGGCCCTAGCCCAGGTATGGAGGTTTGTCAACCAGTCCTAGACAGGGTCACACTTCCCCTGAAAGACTGTGTCCGCAGCTTGGGGGTGCTTCTGGACTCGCCGCTTCAGATGACAGCCCAAATTAACGCTGCGGCCAGGAGTGCCTGTTATCAGCTTCGGTTGATACGCCAGCTGCGCCCCTTCCTGGACTTGGAACACCCAAAAACAGTGGTACATGCGCTGGTAACTTCACGGCTTGACTTCTGCAATGTGCTCTACATAGGGTTACCCATGTGCTTAGTCCGGAAACTTCAATTAGTTCAGAATATGGCAGCCAGGTTGGTCACCTGAAGATCTAAAACTGACCATATAACACCAATTCTGAAGTCCTCACATTGGCTGCCTATTAGTTTCCGGGCACAGTATAAGGTGTTGGGTCTTACCTTTAAAGCCCTTTATGGCTTGGGGCCAGCCTACCTGCGGGATCGCCTTCTCCCATATAATCCGCTCCGCACATTAAGGTCCTCTGGGAGGAATTTACTGCAGCCGGTCAGAACTAGGTTGGCTGCAGTTACCCAGAGGACCTTCTCTTCATCGCCCCCAAGTTATGGAATGGTCTGCCGGAAGAGACCTGGCATATTACCAGTCTTGACTGCTTTCCGACAGGCCTTCCCAGACTAGTGCTCCACCGCCTCCCACCAACTGTCTTCTTGTTTTTAATAGTTAATGTGTTTTAGGGGGTTTAGATGGGTTGGTGGGTGGGGAGGATGGATTATGTTTTAATTGCTTTTAATGTATTATATACTGTTGTAGTCGATCCATTGGGAGAGGCCAGATATTATTATTATTATTATTATTATTATTATTATTATTATTATTATTATTATTATTATTATTATTTTCTCTTTCAAGGGTTAAAAGACTTTTGTTTCAAAGAAAAGTAAACATTCACTTTCTATCTTTCAGTGATCAGAAGATCTTACTGTTTTCGCAGAGGCCATTACCACACAAGACTTTTATAGCTCTATGATTCCATTTTCAACATCCTATGGAATCCTGGGGTTTGCAGTTTAGAGAGGGGGCAGCCAGTCCTTTCCAAAACTGCAAACCCCAGGATTCCATAGGATGTTGAAAGTGGAATTATAGAGCTATAACAGTCTTGTGTGGAAATGGTCAGAAATATGTCCACAAAAGTGGGATGTAAATCTAAGCTAAAGCAAGTAAAAGCAACACAAAATGGAAATTGACAGATCTCGCCATCTCACTAACATACTTTAAATAGCAAGCAAGCAGGGTATCACAATCCAGTTCTCCCAATCAATTATATTTTAATTCCAGAGATTTATACTGTAATAAACACTGTTGGGCTATTAATTCAATTGCCTTTTGCTTCTCTTTTATAAAATAAACGTATGTTTTTGCATGTCTGAATGGGGTAAACAGTCATAGCACAAGTCTATAGAGCAGTTATGCTGTCACCAGGAGCGTGACTTTCAGTGTTCAGTGTTTTCTCCTGTCACCTATCTGTTTGTGACTATGTCGTATTTTCTCATTGATTCAATGACCATTTTGAGGAATAAATATATAGGTTGCCTTTTGTATTAAATACACTCAGGTCTATAGAAATCCAGACTATCTGAAATAGATAAAAGAGTGAAAGGATAGAGCTATTTTGAAAACACTTTGCTGGAAGATGTTTTCAGTTTGCACTGGAATTCAATATTTATCAGTAAAATGGTTAAATGCAGCTGCTGCTAGCTACATACAAAGCTCAATCCAGTGTCTTAATTTTATAGCATTCAATTAGGAGGCCCTTAGCAGTTTACACTTGTGTCCCTCAGTGAAAATTTGTATCAATTCTCGGCTGTACTATGGGCCATATACAAAGATGAGTGAGATTTGCAGGTATTATCCTGTATATTGAATCCTTGCTAATAAGAAGACATGAGTAATTGTCCATAAGTATCTTCCTACGCCATCAAATATCAAACTGTGTTTGGTCACTATGGAAATGCTTGCTGTTAGTTCTCAATCATTCCAACATGTAAGAATTCAAGAGTGTCTTGTTCATTTGCTTTTAAGTCGGTATATTCTTCAATTTATGTAGAGAGGATATTAATGTGTAATGGCTGTGTTTTAATCTAGATTTGTATGCTTAAACGGTTTTATGTGGTTTTAGGTATATACTATTTTTTAAAACTATGTTGAACCCAACCTCCAGCTTTGGGGAGAGGTATGGACATAGGATTTGTGACTTGTTCACCTATGTTTAGTAGTTGTGAATATGATGCACTGTGGCTTAGTCTGACAGTATGAAAAAATATCCAATTGATATTACACGTTATTCTATAAATATTATCCAGTTACATTTGGACAATTATTTTCCTGGTAGTTAAAACGTCTCTTTGTGTGTGAGTGTGAGAGATGGGAAAATCAGTCTTTCTGGTCTGTCACCTTTGTGTTTCTTCCTACGTCCATTCTATAAATATAATTATGTTTGAAACTAGCTCATGCTCAATGACCCAGTAGTTCCTAAACTTGAGTTTCCAGATGTTGTTGGATAAGAACTTCTAGAATCCTTCACTATTGCCATGATACCTGTGTCTTTTGTGTTTAACATCATCTGGAAAACCAAGGTCTTAAGAAGAAGACTTTCCAAAATAAGGTAGAGAACCTTTGTTAGGGAAAACAGATGGCAACCCTACTATTTACCTTCAAAATGAGGAAACATTATAATTCAGTGGTAGTAGCTAACAGGAGCCCATTTAGTGTAGTGATTTGAGCATTGGACTGCAACTCTGGAGACCAGTAGGTTTCCACTTGGCCATGGAAACCTGCTGGGTGAGTCTGGGTGCATCAAACACTTTCAGCCCTAGAAAACCCTGTGACAAGTCTGACTTAGGTTTGTTATAAGTTGAAAATGACTTGAAGACACACAATAACAACAATAACAACAACAACAACAGCCAACAGTGTAGGAGAAAAAAAAATGAGTGCCTTTTCATGTAGCAACTGCATGGAGAAAGAGTCAATTTTTATCTTTGTTTTCTCAAGGTAGTTCTGGGAAAACACTTGGTCTGAAACCCTGGAAAATCATAGCCAGTCGGAGTCAACAACAGAGAACTAAATGGACTAATGGTAACTATATGTCAGCCTTTAAAGTGAGTATTTCCTGTATGTTGCCCTAACTTTCAAAATTAGTTCAATTATCTAAAAAAGCAAAAATAAACACAAACAAGTGACGGCTTGCAGGTTTGTCTGATGTTGTTTATTTTACTTCTTTTTAATATGTTGACATCTCACTATTGTTGGAGGTTTGCACAGGTCAAATAGTAATAAAATTAATTCATTCCCCAACGTGAACATTTTAAATTGATAAAAAATAGAGATTAGTAACCAGAAAGCGATATCTTTTCATCAACTGGTGGTTGCTTCATGTTGTTCTACTGGAAGGCTGACATGCCTTCACCCTTCAAAGTGTTTCTTTCTGGGAATTAGGGCTCGGAATCATATGGCCTTCCAGATGTTGTTAGACTAAAACTTTCAAGATTTTTCACCTTGGCTGTGTCAGCTAGGGCTGTTGAGACTTGTGGGCCAACAACATCTGGAAGGCTGTGTGATCCCTATCCTTGGTGCAAATGAAGTCTCAGGCAGATGAATTCAAGGCAAAGAAAGGTTATGTTAATAATTTGGCAAATTCTGCCCAAGCATAGTGACTAAACTCTTCTTGGCAAAGGCACAAATCTTTGGAGAAACAATACAAAATATGAAAAAAGGTGAGGATTGTGAGTCCCGTTGTTATAAAAGCTGGCCCTGCAACGACCTGGTGTAGGGAACTGAAGAGTTCCAGCCAGCCATTCTCTTGAACTGGATGTTCCATTCTGCTCCTCCCACTGACATTTGAGGTTTTGTGGCTACTGAGCATGCTCAGGTCTTCATTACTTAAAACTACTATTCTGCATATGTTGGGTTCCACTGTGAATTTCTCATTTGCCCCCCTTTGGCTTCAGTTCTATTGGCAGGCATTGTCTGAATTTGCTGTTAGAGAGACTGATTGAAATATGCAGTGCAAGAGCTGAAATAATTTTAACAAGCCTTCATTTGCTTTACCTCCTCCACCAAATGCATCTGCCTTTTCCATAAGAGTGATATATTTCTGTCAGTTGTGAGTGTCGATTGGTTTATTTATACCTTGTTATTACCCATGGGATACCAATTCTACATCCCACAGAAGAAAGTGACTCATTTATACGTAATTCCGTTGGGCAGCATATTTTCATTTAATAGTAAAGGATGGGATGGGGGAAGGAACAAAGGCATTTGGTTTCTTATCACAGTCCTAGTTTGCCTCTGGTGATTCACTAGGCAATGAATTTGTTTTGTTTTTTCAAAAAAAAAGTTTTTTGTTCAACTGGGAACTGGTAAAATCAAATGAAACCTTCTTTACTAACTCATTTGCATAGAAATGTTATTCAGTTAACAGTAGTGTGGAAGTCAGTCAGTGACTTTCGAACTAGGTATTTGCAATTCTGTTTTATAAAAACGATAGTTTATTACTTTATTGAAATTGGCAGGTGATACCCTTGCCAGTCATTGTTTCATGTATTTTTAACAGAAGGAAATTGTATATAAGTTAAAAATAAGCTAAATTAAACCAAATACTATCCCTGTTTTACCTATCAAAAAGAAAAGCTGTGATTTTGGATTCAAGACTGATTAAGATTAAATTTAAATCTCTAATCCTTATTAGAGATGTGGTAATCTCTCTCTGTTAATTTTGCCGGGTTTCCATGGTTTCTCTGAATCACACCTACATTTTCTTCCTCTAATTGTTGAAAAGTGTGTTTTCTATGCAAGACCCTCATAATTTTCTATGGAAAAAGAAATCCATGGATTTTGGTTTTTACAGAATAGGTATTGAATTGCAAATATTTTTGAACAGTTTCTTTGTTAACTTTCTTGAAGCATACAGAAAAAATTGTAAAATTATTTATATTTGCTTGTCAGAATGCAATTTAGGCAGATTTACATCCTTAGAGAAAATAAAGTTTACATCTGTATAACTGTGTCTATTCTTCTGTACTTTTGGACAAACTTTTTGTTTCAGAAACACATTAGAGTATTTCCTATTGCTATATATACCTAATGTCTGCCTTGTTTTGAATCACAAAACAGCTTTCAACAACTTGTGGCACATTTGATGTAGGAACAGTCAAATGAGTCTATTTTCTTGTCTACATTACTCTTGCACCTGTTCTCTCACATCAATCCATTCTGTTCTCTTTCACATCAACCTTCATTTAAGGAAACACTGCAAAATAGTACAAATTTAAATATGTATTTAAGTAGATATTTTTATAGACCCTATAGCTGCGGTGCTCGGAATTGGAGTGCATGACATAGCTCCTGCTATACTGGGCTCTTCCTCATTTAAAAAAAAAAACTTTTTTTTTTTAAAGCTTGCACTGAGAAGGAATGAATTTAGATCAGCTTGAGAGCCTTGAGGGAATAATAGATCCAAGTGCCTGCTGTTACTAACTAGCTGCCTTGAGCACCTATTTTTGGCAGGAATAAAGAGATAAATAATAAAATAATAAACCCATTTGGGAGCATGAACAAGGACAAGGACTGGAAAAAAATCCTGCAGATCTGTAACTTTCTTTCCTCTGCCCATCACTGAAAACCAGTTCTTCCCGTTTTCCCCATCTATGACATTTGAGCTTTGAGTTAGAGAGGTAAGATCATGGCTCTTTTCACAGAGAAAGATTCCAGTCTGGATCTCTTCCTCTGAGATCCAAGCAGTATTTCTAGTTGATCTAGTTGATGTATGGTTTGAATCCAGAAAAATACTGGAACAATCAGAAAGCACAAAAGCTAATGGAAGCTAAATTCCAATCCAAACAAATAGTACATTTCTCACACACACCCAGTCTGTTGATGGTAACATGCACAAAGGCTCTTGTCTACAATGCCAGTGAAACACAGCAGATTGTCTGGCAAATCCCACCTACCTTCCCACCTCCCCATTCTCATAGGATCAGCATCTATGAATAATAATTACCTATTGCAGTTGGAGAGTTTCAGGCAGGCTTAATTGCTAGGGCTGCTACACATGCAATGTATAAAATATTAAATTCTGAATTAGTTGCACCTGATCTAAACTGAATTCATTCTATATCCATGGGCAAATGCACTTTTATGCATAAGCCATTCAAACAATTGATCATTCAAGAAACTGATTTTTTTTTTAATGGACTAGTTGTAGAATAGTAAGTTTTATTCTTTCTTTCTTCATTCTGGTAAGTCTTGAATCATCCACAATACAAAGGGCAGCAACTCCACCAGCTCCACCACAACCTTCTCATAGTGAGCAGAAAGGTCTGAAGGAAGCTTCCTTCCACATGCTTATTTTCAATGAGATATTCAGCATGACCCTAAGATGGTTTTTCCTCTTTAGTCACATCCAGTTCTGATCCCCCTGAGTGTATGTTGGAAGTCAGCATTTTGTGAGCCCATATGATCCATTTCATATTAACTTATTATACCTGCTTTTCATGAAAATTGAGTCTAGTACCAAAGTGGGCTGCTTTGGGATGATGTGGATTTTCTTCAAGGTGACATGTGCTTGTCCTGAAACAACTGGAAATGAACTAGGCTGTTTCTGAGGTCTCAACCCCACTCGCTGTCAAGACTACCTTATCTATTTAGCACACTGCCTGAGATGTACAAAAATTTTAGGGTCTGAAAACAGGATTTTAGGACCAACAAAAACATCCCTAATGGTACATCAGGGCTAGGTGGGGAGTCAATTATAAGAGCACCTAGGGCAGTGGTTCTCAACCTGTGGGTCCCCAGATGTTTGTGGACTTAGCTCCCAGAAGCCCCAGCCACTATGGTCAATGCTCAGGGCTTCTGGGAGCTGAAGTCCACAAACATCTGGGGACCCACAGGTTGAGAACCACTGATCTAGGGCCTATGAATGCCTTAATGTGTCTCTGCTTCCCATCCTTGGATATTTGGATATTTGAAGAGTGCCAATGGCCAGGCAGTCTCAGACTGCCTTGTCAAAAATGCTTGTATTTCTTCTCTACTAAAAGAAAATAGTAGGCCATAGCGAGGAAGAAGAGAGGTATAGTTTTGTGATTCATATTTCTAGATTCAGAAAATAGCTCTAATATTTGTACTTTCAATCAGTGGATGGAATGCAGAAGGAACAACTTATCAGTTAGCACTGACTGAGAACAGTAAAAAAGAGAAACTTTGAGCTTTTAGCATTCATCCTAATACCTCAGCACTCGCACCTCTGAAATTTTGGGGAACTTCAATGATATATGAGATTTTCATACAGCTGGTGAGTGGGATACAAATCCCCTTCCACACATAAAAGTCTGCAAAGGCTGCTATTCTGTAAAACTCCCTGCACTGAAATCCACCAGGATTCATTCTTTTAGAAGGAATATGCATATTCCTATATTACATTTCATCCTGTTTTGTCAAAACATGAAAAAGTTATGGGCATTTTTACATTTCCCTGCTCAAGTCAAAGATTAAAAAAAAAAAAAACTCCCAGATTTTGCTGTTCTTTTCCCTCTCCAAGTCAAAATGTGTGATATCCAAAGTGGTCTAAGCTGGGCCACTCTACTTTCCAAAATGAAAGAGCCAGCCCAAAATGAATCTTATATTGGGTGGATACTTTATCTTAGATATGTTGATTGGAATTAATGATCACAGTTAACCTAGAATTAAGTGTTCTTAAGTGATTTGTATTCACCATTCCTACATATTCAAAAATGTAGGGAATATGTAGGGATTGCAAAAGTCCTCCCATCCTGATAGCAACCACTGTGAGTGATGGGAATCTCTTCTTCTGTTAACTGGAACACAGCAGATTATTTCCATGCCCTTCACATGAGCAATCTCCATTGAAGGGAGGAATTGCAACAAGGATTCTGCTTCTGTCTGTTGCATTGGAGATTGTTTGCAGGAGAGGGTGAAAACATCAGTCTGTTGATTAACAGAACAGAACTCCATCACTCTATTGCTGCCCAATAAGGTGGAACAGGGGTATATACAGGAAGATGGAGACTTAACTAAGTAGCTGATCTAGAATCTTGGTCATAAATCTTGTTGCCTTTTCTTTTTCCGGATACCCTGTTTGATTTTTGTTTTAAAGAAGAAAGTTACTTATATATTCACCTTCTATAATAATCTATAGAACTTTTTGGAGGTGGCTTTTACTTTCTTCCATACCATTATTTGGCTATAGTAACATGTACCCTGTTGGGCTTCTATGATCCAGGACTCCATTTTGTTCCCTACGTGAAGTGGCAGGGAACAATGATGCCATGATGCTGTCATCATGGCAATGGAGCTTGCAGAGTGAATCATTGCTTTAAAGGCCAGTGCTGCCACTTCCTCTTCCCTTTTTGCTCCTCTAGTCAGCCTGCCTAGTTTCTCTGGCTGATGGCTTCAGGATCAGGTAGATATTTTTGCCTTCTCTGATGAAGTTGTGTTTCAGATCAGGCCATGGTCAGGATTTGCCTTCCTTATGCTGATTCATGGGGAAAACTATGGGGAAATTGTTCAGATTGTAGTCTTTAAATACATGGTCACATTAGCAGGAAAGTGTTAGGTCTACACCTGGGAACAATAGTGAACACTCAAGGGTTCCTTTATCATGAAGTAAATTTCTTTGATCTTCCCTTCATACTCTGAGGCTGAGCAATGGAATGGGAAACAACCACTGAAACAACCACTGAAGATATCCTCCTTTTGAATCTCATAGTTGCAGAGGGGTATTTGGTTTAATATGGTTTTCCTGGCAAGACGTATCCAGCTATTGACAATGTAGCCAAGAGTGGCTTACCTAATGCATGGTTGAGAAGTTCTCAGAGACCCTTATTTTAAATCTACACTATGTTAAACCTCTATAAATAGCTATGTATAGCTAGTAAAGTGCCCTTGATTCACCTGACTCTTGCAATCTCTCTCTATTCCCAGTATGTATGCAATTGGACCACTTTTTTTCCTTTCCTCATCATGACACCCATTCTAATTTATTGAGCATAGGGTAGAGAGAGTGTTTCTATGTGCGCATGTTTTATATCCTTATGCTCTTGACTGTCATTCTGCTGCACTTGTGTATTGCCTTGATGTGTTGCTCTTTTCCTCGACCAGTATGATATCATATTATTCCAACTGCATACTCTATCATTCTTCTTTCACTTCCTCACCATTCTAGTTCTTACCTCCTTTGACAAATTATCATCATTATTTCCCTCCTCAGTGTTCATGTGCCATACATCATCTGTGACATTAACTAACTGCTCTTCTATCAAAATAATGTACCTGTTTCATCTAGCCAAGTAAATGTTCACTGATTCTATTCTATGGAAGAGATGATTTGAAAGTGATGCATTTACCCCACCTGTCTATCTACTGAGGAGCAAATGACTCAGTTCGCTGGGGGGAAAGTACACATTGGATGTATAGTTTTTGTCCTTATAAGAAATTCTTAATAAAATGGGAGGTTGTAAGCTATTTGGAAGAATCTAACCAACACTTTCTAGAAGATTGATGGCCACTGTGCATAATTTTTGTTCTCTTTTTCACCCTTAAGTACCTTAGGAAGAAATCTAAGGGTCTTACCTTATGAAGAACATATCTTGAGTGCATCTTTGCACTGTCAGTTTTCCATGAGAGTAGATTTTCTTTCAAAGCAAAAGAATTGTAAATGTACCCAAATCTCTTCTTTGCCATGAACATTTCTACATGTCCTGTTCAAAGGATAAGAGAATAATTAGTTAAAAGGACTGAAGTCTTTATGACTTAGGGCCAGATTGGCAGACATATGAGCCTGTCCATATTTTGAAAGCTTCTGGGGAGGCCATTTTGTCTGTCCCATCACCCTTATAAGTACCTCTGTTAATAACACAGCAGAGGACCTTCTCAGTGGCTGCTTCCAATTTCTGGGAGCACCATAGCTCACAGGCAGGACAGGGCTTGATGCATTATCCTTCAGCACCCTGCTCACTAGTTCCACAGAACATCTTTGCTTAATATGGCTGACTGGCTTTTATGGTGGCAAGAGACAGAGTGTAGCTACAGCATCATAGCTACTTATCTTGTGCAGGGTACTGGACAGACTGCAAATTGGTCAAATCCAACATTAGTCCTAGAGCATACCCATTGAAATCCAGTTGCAACTGAACAAGTCTTATCCATTTCAATGAGCCTACTGTAAATTGCACTAAAATTGGATTTATTCCAATAATAAAATATTTAATCAAAGCATAAAAACAAATAAATTAAAAGCAAAATTAGAGATACATCAATTAGCAAGAGTCAAAAACAAATCATAAAAATATATTTGAAAGAACTTGAATTTTATGAGACTTCTCTTCAACCCTTGTCCTTAGCTTATTGACTTCATTGAAGAAGACAAGCTGAGAAATGAAAGGAACTTACTGCTTTCTTAGTCAGATTGTTATAACATAACATAACAAAGACTTACACTTATCTATTATATATCACTTTTCCAATCTGTTTATCAAAAGGGCATGTACATTGTTAGGAGATGGATTTTAGCACCTAGCACAAAATCCTCCCTGGAACCGCTGCGCTCTGAACAAAACGTGGCTCAGAGGCAAGCAATAAACATACAGCAGAGTATCAAAACAGCAACAAGCGTGAGCAGCAGCAGAGTGTAAACATACAGCATCATCTCTGACCCCAGTCTACCCACTGGTTAGTAACACTAGCACACAGTGTTGTCATCCAAAAATACCTGGAGCCTTTTATTCTTCAAGTTCCAATATATACACATCTGTACAAACAGGATACGCAGATCCTCAGTCATAAGTTCAGCATCACATCAGGCAGAGGTTGCTTGGACAGAGTTCTGGTGTCATAGAATCAGCAAGAGTTGCAGAAAGAACGTGTCTGAGCTCACTTCTTTTATACACACCTGCTGATAGCTCATCAGCTAGGGACAATGGCTGATGCAACCCCTTGCCAGGATTTCATATTAACATGACTCAGCCTTACTGTCCCATAGGGATTACATCGTGACTTGCCAAGTCATTCCCCACATGCTCATCAAAAGTATTTTCAACTAGGGCAAATGTCACAGCATTTCTATCCAACATACATGTCTGTGCATGTGTACACACAAACATCTCCATGCTTTTCATTAGAAAATGAAACCGACATTTTCTCCCAGTCTGTTCTGAATTTGTCAAACAAGCAGTAGATGGGATGTATTTTATTAATCTTTTCTTCCTTTTCGGTAGATATTTGACATTCAACAGGAACAAACAAGGAATCATTATCTGAAATAGTTTCTTCAGATAATCTACCATTCTGCAATGTCCCATTAGTTTTAGCTGCTCGAGTGCTTTTTGCATGATTTTTCAGATGGGTGGCAACAAAGCAAGTCATCCACCAAATCTAAGTAAACTAGATTTTAGCAACTGCTTTCTTATTTTTCTGTTTTGTAATAGTGCAAATCTTAAGAGTTTTCTTAAACAGGTTGATACACTGTGGCTACCCATGCAATGATAATTGCCTCTGAACAATAATAGAGGAAATGAAATCATACGTAAACAATGAAGCAGAAGAAATGACATCATACCAATGTTCACATTTGTTCATTTCAGTTGAGGAAAACTTCAGCACACCGATAGTATAATTGTTTGCCTCCTAAAGCTCTATTTTTTTTACTGGTTTAGTCAAACATATTTCCTATATTGATGGTGAACAATAAAAAATATTGTCATTAATTTGTTATAAGGAAAAAGCAAATTAAGTTTTTGGGGAAATAATACTTCTATTGCTACTAATATTACTACTAATGGAAGACTCAGAGATTCTACTGAAGCTTACCACTTCAATGAATTTTGTATTCAAATGTCCCTAACCTGTCACATAAAATGTATTATTAGAAAGGAGATGATATATTCTCAAATAACTAGACTTGATCAAGAGCACTTTGGTTTAGGTAAGATCAAAGTCTTATTTTCCTTTTATTTTAAGCAGCAATTTGAACATGAAGGAAAAGAGGGTTAGAATGTAAAGGAAAGCTGGCCTTTTAGCATGGTATTTTAGAGGAGAAAGCTATTTATCATAGAGGGAGGGAATCAATACTTACATACAGAAATGTCAAATAAAATATTGAATATTTACAATGCACAAACCAAAGAAAAAGACTTAGAATACTACTTTCCACTGATTTTCAGATATGAATGAATGAGTTGAAATCAAACTAACTGAAGTATTCACAGCCCTAAACTGTTGAAATCAATGAAAAGCATGGTTATAAAACACAAAACCTTAAAATATAAAAAGCAAATACATGAAAATAATAGCATAGTGAGATTAAATAATATAGTAAGATTAAAAAGCCCAGACTTCTGAATCCTTGTCCCCACTCCCCACATGTTACTCTTCAACTTCTACTACCTGAGTTTAATACAGGTAAAAATAAGTTTAAAACAAGTCAGTCATGAAATCCTTTACATGCAATTTTAGATTATATACATTGTGGACTATAAAATAGTAGCCAGTATGAAAAATTCCTATGAGTCTAACAGCCTTTTCAGATGGCCTGCCAACTGGATTATGTGCACAAATGGTGACTAATGTAACACCTTATTGCATGGGCAGTGTAATGTTAGAGGAAGGGAAGTTTAGTCACAAAAGAGAAGGATTGATCTTTGTTCTCCTCACCATCAAGGTGAACTGTGAATCAGAAAGTCTCTGATTCACCTGTCTTTACTATGTACACACTAGTTGTCTGTGTGATCACAGAATTTAACTTCTAGGTGATAAGGCAAGATTTTTTACTAACATTAGGTGATTGTTGTTAACTGTTGATATATGCATGTTCATAGGTGTACACAAGCATACACATATCAATTTGACTAATAAAAATTGTTATGGATCAATTGCTTTTGTGGCCAGTTCCAAGGCTATGCAATAGGGAGACCACATTTGACATCCTCTTAGTGACATATGCCAGGACAACACTGGTGTGTGTCACTTTTTTTCCTGTCATTGTGAATGATGAATTACACACTTTCTTGCATAATTATATCCAACTGGCTAAAACCTTACCAGTTTCATGCTGGGCCTCCTCAAGATGACCATTTAGTAGAAAATGGGAGGTAGCAGAGAAACATCAGGCTAGACAGCTGGATCCACAACAACAAAGGCATCCTCTGGGGCCTTATGTAGGTTCTGCTAGGGTTCCAGAGGATCACATTGTTGTGTCTTCAACTATAGAGACCTAGCATAACACTCCTTCTCTGTCCCTCCTTCTCTTCACTGAATGATCATGTTGAGGGGATAGCACGAAACAGATGGATTTTGTGGGAAGGAACAGGGGAGACATGGCATAATTTTACTTGAATGGAACTTTATACCCTGTCTTCCAATGTAAGATCTTGTTCTACATCTCTGCTTTACCCTACAAACCAGTAGTTACGGCTTCAGTGATTAGGCTGACAAATTCATTATATCAATATAAGACCTCTTTTTTTAAAAAAAAAAACAAACCCTTTTGATCAGCTGAAACGCATCCACGTTTTTGTTTTTTTTAATGGTATTTACCAGAACTATTTACTCAGTGGCATCGGGTGGATGAGCAGACGTAGAATGGCAGCTGTCACTCCCAACAAATAGTGGTGAAAGAAGCCTGCACAAATTTGACAATGTTCCATTCTCTGTCTAGTGTAAGACTCACATTAACAGTTGTTCCATGTCTTGAACTGTTGAGTAAAAGAGAGTGCCTCCATTTAAGGAGATCCCTATCCTCTTTTCTTTTAAATAGACTGCCACCACCTCCCCTCTTCCATGGGCCCATCCTGTATCAGTGGGAAGGGCAGATAATTTGTCTTTACATCTCTCTTAACTCAGATCTCTGCAGAGTTTTTCCTTTCTGTAGGAAGTCAGCAGATCAAGCAAAGGATGTGAGCAAGGATGACCAGAAAGAATTCATAGTGGAAAGCTTCCATTCTAAATAAGAAAAGTATATATCACTGAAAAGACAGCATATGCATGGGACATCGTACTCCAGGAACATCAAAAGAAGTTGTAGAGAGATTGTGTCTTGAGATCCTCAGAAGATCTTCCATCATGCTGCTCCCATATCCTCCAATATTTCAAAGATGAAAACTGGGAACTGTGCAGCCAAGTTCCAACAGAATGTTGTCAAGATGGCAAAAGTTATTAATGAGGATAAACAAAAACTAGGATAGGCTTCAACAGTTTCCTTTTGCCTGAGTCTTCTAGAAAGGAGGAGATGCCACCTCTCCTCTCCCCTCCCTCCTGCTGAGTTAGTTGAGTACAAATTGTTTTTCCTCTTTGAACTCATTTTGCACCACTCAAAATAAGCTGAAGACAAAGGGGGAATGTGAGAGGAAGAGAGAGTATCTGTGATTTTTTTTTAAAAAAAGCAACTGAAAAAGTAGGATGACAATTGGGATTATCCTTGCCAAACAGTGTCAAGGTACCCAGAATGTTAAGTGTGGTATGCATGAGGTGTTTTACTGGTGGATGAAGCAAAGAGGTCACTTTGCCCTTCACTACACAGCTGCAAGTTTGTTTTGTCTGTCTTTTCTCCTAAAGTTCCTGTTCCATGGGAAAGCTCTGAACCTGGCAACCAATTATGTAATGTTTCACATGGTGTATGTCTGGGAGTGGTTTAGCTCTGGTTAAAAGCTTACATCATGTTCTGTAAAGTTCCCACTTTTCCTTTGTCTTCCTTCCTCTCTGTTTGATGTTTTTACTTGGACTTGTTTATGCTATGCTTCTAGACAGAGCTGTCTGAGTCACTCTGCTTATGTAGATTTTGCGTCAATAAACTATAGTTTAGCCTAGATGCAATGCATCTGCATGGCTGTTTTTCCTGTCTGAAGCAGCTGGCAAGGGAATAGCATAGCGTAATTGTTCTGCACTCTGCACATGCTCAGGTGAGCACATGCAGGCACCCTGACAACCCGAACAGTTAGAAGGTGTGTACTTCCTAATTTTTGTATTAAGTATTTGGTTATTTGGCAGTAAGCCATCAAACATATAGCTGTGTGTAACACACACTAGACAATTGTAGTGCAATATATCCACTTTAACTCTCATGGCAACATTCTATGGAATTCCAGGATTGGCAGTTTATGGAGGATTATTTGGAATTCTCAGACAGAGAGCATCTCTATTGTTGCACCAAAATACAAACCCCAAGATTCCATAGAATGTTGTCATGGTAGTTAAGGTGGATTCATCGCACTATAATTGTGTAGTGTGAAAAGGCTCTTAATAAAAACAAGTCAATGACTGAATATCATTTTCATAACTAAGAAAAAAGGAATGCTTCAGAAAAATGTCTTTTGAGAAATTTCAGCTCAGCACTAACATTTACAAAAATGAAAAGAGACAGGTGCCATTTTGCTTAAGACAAACTTATTTTACTTAGGAAGATGAGGAAAATCCCTTTCTAAAATAGTGCCAGCTGTAACACATGGTGTTCATCATTGAAAGACAAAGAAATAATAGTATTCTCCCCAGAGGTGTATTAGTCATATGCAAATTCCTGAAGATTTATTAATAATCCACTAATCAGTGAAGTTTTCTCTAATCTTCAATTATAAGGATTATATAGAAGGAAGTATTATTATTAAGGAAGCTGGCAGACCATTCAAAAAAGTTGTTAGAGAAGACAATATTCATCAAGTACTGTAAACTTAGACAAATTGATGAATGTGATCTTAACATTAGTTTCTGTTACCAAAGATCTAATTGTAATTCCAGGCAATTTCTCATTTCACACAAAATATTGACTCTTTAGGGTCTAGGCACTGTCTAAGGGTTGACGAGTACTATAAAATCAGAATTAAGCTTCCAGAGATGTAGCAATGCCCAGAAACACCACTTGCAAAGCCACCCTTGCTCTCAGACATAATGAGGACAGTAAAGGGAAGACTGGAAGACCTCTTCTGCTTGATCTTATTAACATCCTTAGATATTCACACTGGCTTTCCTTCTGTTTCTTCATCCCACTCCTGGACTTTATAGGATAAACAAGGAAATAAACATCACTCCTCCTTGGATATCTCTCACGTTTACAAAGCCAATGTGGCACATTGGGCAGACCACCAATTTTTTTTTTTCTTTCAAGAGCTTCCTGGTTTGAAAACAAGCCATTCACATCTTAATTTTTTTTGTCATATTAATGCAACAACAATCAGACACAATAGTGTCTCTAAGAACTGAGTTTGCTCAGCCTGGGACAGACTTTCTGAGATCTTCATCCTGCAGTGGTCATCCAAAGTGCTCCAAAAATGGGAGGTAAATGAGAAAGGTTATATTGGTCTAAATCCAATCATTAGTCCCAACTAGAGTGGATTTATTGAATCAATGGGACTGACATAAGGGTTGGCAATTTCCATTGATTCAATGAGAGTTCCTTATAATATATTACTGGAGATTTACATATTAAAGTTGTCATATCCACATTTCCAATAGACTCGCAATGTTGATAGTGTCAGTTGTCTCAAAAAGTCCTTTTGAGAGATGTACTGTGTTCTATAATCTTGTTAGCACTGGTTGCTGGAGGTAATCAGAAAATGTTTACTTCCCGAACCAGTTAGTTTTTCAAAGAGGAACTTGAGCACTGCTGCTCTTACCACTCATATAGTGTGCTATCCTCATTTCCACTTTCCTTGGCTGGCCACACATGTCCAAAACTCATCCGTGGACACAAAATCCTATTCACATGGGCTAAAATCATATGCTCCAGTTCCATTTTCTTTCCTTACCAATTTTGGCCTGTGTTCAGACAGTCAAGATGGCACCAGTGGAATGCTTGGTGGAGAGGTAGTTCAAGAGATCTTGGGTAATTTTCTCTACATCATGTTTTACATTATGGGAAAATAATCACTCAGTCTGCATCAATACATGATGTTTTTATTTTCTTTCTCATGGAGATTCTCTACTGTTGCTGATGCCAAGGACATCAGCAAGGATGCTTCGGGCTATGCCATAATTATGTGCTTTTCACTTTAGAGATGAAATGAATTTCAGTGCAAATATCGAATAGTTGATATTCCTGTTCGGCATGCAATGATATTTGATGTGTGACTTTAATATTTGATATCAATATCCCAGTGTTGCTTTGTAGCACAAAACCAAGAGCAGAGAATGGATGCTCTACAGACATGCCTTAGGTAATTATGCGTGTGTGTGATTCCTTCCTCATACATAATGCAAAATTTTTTTTGCAAATGTCTACTTAATATTAGTCAGAGCCTTGCCTATAAAAAGGTCTCCATAAATTTTAGGTATTTCTTATAAACGCCCTCATTCATATGCAATAACAATTGGCAGCCAGGTTCAGCAGAAGATGAAATGTTTGCTTCAACAAAACTTGGAGGACATTGTTCCACCACTCTCTCCTAATGCCAGCAGGTAATTTGGCCAAAATGACTGCAGAATGACTAAAAGCCCATCATTCTGAAGCTGAACATGCTTTAATTATTATTGCTTTATATATCCAGCCATTAATCTCCCAGATGATCATTAGAAGTATGTGGCGTTGTACTGCATTATGTGAGGTTACATAAAAGAAAATTCTCCAAGAGAAAGGAGCCTTTGTAATGCAGGAACCTACTAAATGTGATTAAAGGATATCTTATCCATCAGGAAGAGAAAGAACAGCACGTTACTGCCTGCACCTGCAAAAGGAAGACCAAATCTACTTATATTAACTGTCTAAATTGTCTTTGTGCAATTTGATGCATCTCAGGGTTATTTGTGTTATTTGTATGGGCAAATATGAAGAAAATAAGACTCTCATATTACAATGTATCTCCTCCAAAGCAGGCAGCAACACACAACACAAAGGAGAGCCATGATATGGTACACTCCATTAAAGCAGCTACAAAAGATATAAAACAAAGTGTGCATGTGTGTTTGATTTTTTTCTAAAAAAAAATCACTGCATCTAACAACATCTGATGTGCGATTTTCAGGATGAAAAGATTTCTAAAGCTGAGTTCATGCAGTGTCAGGAAAGTATAATTAAACTTCAAAGTTTAAGAATTACTATACAAAAAGCTACATAATGTTTTCACAGTTAAATGCTTAAGGCACATATGAATGCATTGAGAAAATCTCACATTGAAAGTAGGCTGTGGAAAATGAATTTGTAAACAAACCCCAGCGCACGCATCAAGAACTGCATCATTGTCAAGTTTCCTTCCTTCCCAATTTTAATATTTATTTAAAATATATAAATCCCTCTCTCTCTCTCTCTCTCTCTCAAACACACACACATCATATAAAAATGCTAATTTCTAACTGTGTCACATATGAGATTATAGTACGGATCACATAACCACCCTTTGATTTAATACTTCAATATATACGTTACATAGAAGAAGTAAACAGATACATTAAAAACAACAGAAGTTAGAAACAGACATGAAACCATACAAATAATCAATAGATTTATTATGTAATCAATAAGCTAACCACATTAACTAAATCTATTATACATATACTTTTAGGTATATGGGTATAAATCCTTTTGGATGCTGGTGGAAAATAAAGCACTTAATGCTCTTTTAACCTTGGCTGTTAAATGGCAGCTCAGGCAACCTGGGAGTAGCCCACAGAGCAAATCAGTGGCCAGTTAGGTCAGGAGCTGCATTCATATTGGATAAAGAGAAAATGGATACTGGCTTGTACAGTGTCTCCCAAAAGTACCTATTGTGGTACAACACCTAGTTTGATCAGAGTAAATCACCAGGAAGATTCTGATCAAATTTGTTAACCATCTTATAGAGTTATGTATCTCCACTTTTAAATCTTTAACACTGTAAATATTATGAATCACCAGTTTTGACTTTTATCTTACCATTTTATATTATATAGGTATTGTTAGTAGGGGAACTGAGCCATTGGTTAAATTATAAAATAAGTCTCCATAACAATAGAGATTGCACACCCACTTTGAAATAAAGAGGAAAGATACAGGCGATGAGATCAAACTTGCTGCACACTTCCTAAACTATTTATAATCTTCTAACCTTCAGTGGAGCTTTCCCTAAATGCAGAAATATATCTATCTATACAGCTGGGGGCGCTTTCATGACCTCCCTGTTATGCCCCAACTTGGGAGTTCATCTTCATTAGAAGACGAACCAGATTTACCATTGGACGAGTCACAGCAGATGGCTGATAGATAGTCAAGTCCTTCTTCTGTTCAACAGGTCAAGTCAGGTTCAGAGCAGGTAAAGGAGCTGGTGGAAAGCCTCCCCACTTCAGTTTCAGAGAAAGGCAGAGACTCAAGTTTCTGGCCCAAACATTTCTCTGCAATCAAGAGACTACAATCAAGGCACTGGGAGGAGCACAGCAGTGGACCATCTCCCTAAATACTGCCTGTGATCTGGATGTTTCCTGAATATGCTGCCTATTAAAGGAAGTCACAATAACCAGCTACCTTGCTGGGTACAACTTCACTTTTTGTCTTGAACAGCTCAGCTTTTGAAAGTGTGTCTAGCAGATTTATGACTGTGGACTGTTTAATGACTCTGCTACTTTGACTGCCTGGAATCTTGACTCTGATTTACAGCTTTCTCACCCTGGACTGTTTGACACCCTATACCTCTTGCTTCCACGACTTACTGATTTGGGAACTCAGATCCTTCTTTACAGTTAAGAGTAGGATAATCCCCCTCTCCACACCAGAGTGAACCAGCTTGGCCCTCCAAAACTGCTACTAGGCTTCTGACACAAGCTCAACCTTTGCTGCTCCCCCACATTTCACCAGGCTGTGTGGCCAAGTACCTAGCATGTACTTGAAGCCTGCCCAACTGCAGTTCCTGTCAGCACCTTCTCTGGGTGCTGATCAAACAACAACAAGGCCGATGTTGCAGCATACCAGAGTTACATACACTGCTTACCATCACAATACCATGCTTACATCACAATATTGTATTATGGTACTGTGTCTCCTTCTCTTCCTTTTAAATAATAGAGAAGCGCCCCTGTAGCCCATATAGCTACATAGTGTAAGAAGGGGTGCTATTCCCAACACCATCCCCCATGATATATCCTTCAAATATGTTTGCCATGATGTTTCTGCTGGAAACATATGGAAAACCACCAGCTTGGACTAGTGGTCAAGACAGAAGGCTTACTATATAAATTGTATGTTTGAGCTTCAGTGTCTACCTCTGGGTAGTGAGGGTGAGAGGCATGCTTATCCTTTGAGGAATTCTGCACTGACATATTTGGTGTGTACAGTATTGAAGTTGATCTTGTGATTGTACATACTGTGGGCCCTCAGTATCTACTACAGTTTGGTTACAGGCCCCCATGAATACCAAAATTCATGGATACCCAAGTCCCATTATGTACAAAAGTGTAGTAAAATAATGTCCCTTGTATAAAATTGCAAAATCAAAGTTTGTTTTTTCTTTTTTTGAAAATATTTTTAAGATGTGGTAGGTTGAATTCATGGATACAAAATCCACAGATATGAAGTGCCAATTTTATTTTAAATATGATTATACAATTATTTTCAACTAACACTTTGGGCTTAATATGGTGGGAAGAGCTGCAAGATTAATATTGGCCATTGAAGAAGACTACAGTGTCAAAATGCATTCATCCCTTGTTTAGATCCATGGTCATCAATCTTCCCCCAAATAAAGATTTGTGCCACTTAGATCTTTGCATCACTTGCTACTACATTGTTTTGACTATATTTTATACTGTCTCTCTCTTTACTCTCCGTATCTAGAGAGAGTCTTGATTATTTGATGCATGTATTGTAACTGTGTATGTGTGTGTGTGTGTGTGTGTGTAACCTTTTAAGAGCATCTTTCCAAATTGTGGTACAGGATGCATGCTTGAATCATGCAATTACTTTCATAAGTATTCATTTCAAGTAGTTACATGGAGATATCAGTGCATGTGTGCATTGTAACATCCTGGCCACAAAATTAAATCAAAGACTGAATGGGAGATATGAGAACTAAGGGCCTTTCTGCCCTACACCGCTATAGTGCTATTATTCTACTTTCAACATCCTGTGGAATTCTGGGGGTTCTCAGTTTACTGAGGCCAAAGAGCTCTCTGGCTGCGAATTCTAAAGGCCCCTCCCTAAACTGAAAACCCCAGGACTCCATAGGATGTTAAAGTGGAATAATAGCACTATAACAGTGTAGGGTGGAAATGGCCTAAGACTTCAGGAATGCTCCAGCCAGCATGGCCATTTCAGAGTTCTAGCCCAAAAAAGCAACTTTTCAAAGTTCTAGTGACACTAAGAAAGAAGAGATATTAAACCAACCACAGAAAACTGAATGAAAGAGCTTTGCCCTAAAACTAGAGGCGGCTGTTTATGAAAGAAATAGAACTGTCAGAGAATATTTGCCTAGGAAGAATATTTTAGCACCTGAGAAGGGGTTTGTGTGCTCTTAGAATGGGGTGGGGAGGTGATTTCACTTGAGTGGTCAGGTCAGACTCTCTGTATTATATAGTGCCAAACTGCAGGAGTCTCCATTGCTTTTTTTTTTAAGATAGCACTGAAGTGGAACTGGGCAGTCTGATGAGACAGGAGCAGAGTGCTAAAACTGACAGCCTTGAAAGGACAGCAATGATTGATTCGAAATGAAAGAGGACAAGCATAAAGTGACAGAAGTGTGTAGTTGGAAAGTATGAAGAAATTCAGTAGCCATACTGTCTTTTAAAGCAGGGAATGGGGATTTGGCTTGCCTGTTTAATCAAGCTGTCTGAGACCAGCATTTCTATGATTTCACATGTATTTATTTACTTAATTAGAATATCTAGATCTCAGTATATAGAGTTTCATCACTGTGGCCATTTCCGCACGAGTCTGTTATAGTGCGATGATTCCACTTTCAACCTCCTATGGAATCCTGGGGTTTGCGATTTTGGAAGGGGCCAGTTGGCTCCTCCCAAAACTGCAAACCCCAGGATTTCATAGGAGGTTGAAAGTGGAATCATTGCACTATAACAGACTCGTGTGGAAATGGCCTGTGTGTCACCACATAATACTGCTATGTTTCATAGGAATAATGAAGCAAATTAGGCAATTTCAGTGACATTGGTGACTTTCAAAAGGGTCCTAGAGGTAAACAGGGCTTCAAGATACAGATTTTGAAAAGCAGCTAAATACAGTTCAGGTACTTGAAAGAAAACAGTTAGCTACTATCATGTTTACAGTTTAAACAGCAACCCTGCATTGTCTGGTGGAATTCAAGACAGTCTATCATCCTCTCCTCACATGGGAAACTCATGTTCTTTCTGAAAGCCTACTCTAGTATGACCATTTGGTGGCTCTGGGAGGGACAGTAGCAACCAGAGAGCATCTGGCTATGCTTCTACAGCTACAAAGACAATAACAGAGGCATTCTCCTGAGCCCTTGGAGAATGATGACAGTGTGTGTTGGGCTTTCCTTAGAGATACCTCCCCAAGGCTCAGCATATCTGCAGCTCAGTTAATGTGGCTCCCACTGTTTGCACTGAACAATCAGCCTCACTAGATAAGGCAGGCAGCAAACGCTCTATGGCTGCTGGAAACAATGTTGATTGCACATTCTGTGAAAGAAATCCAAGCCAGCTCAGAGAGTGTTGAGTTTGTGAATCCAGTCTATTCTTCTACATGCCCCCCCCCAATTGGTTTTGGTTCTCCAGCTTCTGATGGATACTACAACTTTTGAGATCTGAACTGCTAATCCACCACATGGTTTGTCAGTTCCACGAGTGCGTTATGACAGTGCTCAGCTTTAGGAACGTATCTGGATGCTCACTGTCCGCTCCCACTGTCCTCAGATCACTACAAAGTGAATAATTCCTCTCTCTAGAATCACAAAAGGACTTTCACAGGCATCACATGGATTTATGTCTTGTATGACACCAATAGAATGCCAGCCACAATGATTTCTTTTCTACTTTCTCAAATGAAATTGCATTGTTTAAGTAATTTTTAGAAAATTTGGATTCTATAAGCCACTATATTACAAAACATACTGATTTCCCATCCACCATGAAGTCTCCTCAGCAACCACAGCAGAGCACAAGGTGCAGTTGTGTGAACCCACACTTGAATCATACAACAGTCTTTTTCCATCTTTTATAGAGGATAGCATCCATAACTTATAATTCCACTTGCACTGCAAAAAGAGTAAGATTATTCTTTCCCACATTATAGATGTAACGTAACGTACACTTGTAATGTTGTGTAGTCAAATGTTTGTTATTGTAGATTAATTACTACTAACTAGTTAACTGTTCAGTAATTACTAATTAATTACTACTAACTAACTGTTGTAGATTAATTACTACTAACTTGTTAACTGATCAGTAAGTAGTTACTTTCCAGTTTTGGCTAAAACTGTGGACTTTTAGACATGAAACAGTATCACAACTTTATGTTACAAAGACAGGCTAGCACCATTGTGAGTTTGCAGATTCCTTCTTTCATGGAACTCAAAAATCTTTGATCATCTGTCAGACCTCAAGCTCTGTCAGAGAAAAGCACCTCTGCTTCCTGCCATATCCAATAAAAGCCAACAGGACTTTGGAAGAACAAATGTGGAAGTCTCTCAGTTTCAATGTAATTTGGTTTCTCCATTCCCTCCCCTTGCTTTATTCAACTCCTTGTTTTATGTTGGGTTATGAAACATTCGCATTTTTCTTCTTACACTGAAATTTCCACACTTTTTTCGCCTGTGCACTTAATTGCTTAGAAATACTTTGGAAGCCTAACAAAGGTCTTAATGAAGTGATGGCGATATTTTCTCTCAAGTCTCACAGAGAAAAAAAAGAAAGAAAAAAGTAACATTTGTCAAGATTGTCAATCTCAATTAATCCCCCCTCCCAATTTAGAAATGGTTGAAGAATTCTTTACCTCTTAGGATTACTTTATAAATTAGATGCACTTGATTGCCATGTGAATATTTAGTCATGATTCCAATTCATTTCAATAACTATATGTGACTTACTTTGTTTGGATCTATTGCATTTTGTCTACCATGAGAAGTAGATTGTGCAAGTATCAATCTTACATTACAATTCTGCAGCTGTGTATAACTATGAAAAACCCTAGACCGACATGCACTGATATTATGTCCTCTGGAAGACTGTGCTTAACAAGTGAATCAGTTACCTAGTATGTGTCAGTCTCAGTTACATATAAAGAATGCCACAGAAGCACCTGTGATATCTCCAGCCATAGGGTTGTGCCAATTTCTCTGTCTTCTCAGTGGCTGAGCTAACTTTAGGACATTGTAAAGATGAATCATTGTCAACCTATCCCTTTCACAGCCTATCTCCTTGCAATTCCATGCTGTGCAACAGCTGTGAGGCACATCGCTATACCACACCTTGTATAGATTCAACAACACTCACCTGGCCTTTCTGGCATCAGCTCAGAATAGGAGCATAATATCACAGCCTGTGAAGGTATCTTCACCATAGTCACTTTCAAAGAGTTGTTTTCTCAGGGAAGTGGCTTCTGAGATCAAGCTTTTTGTGACTGATAATGGCTAGAACATGTGAACTTAACCCTTATACAAGTACCAAGATTGCCTTTAATACATGCACTCACACAGACACACACATACAGAGAGAGAGAGAGACAGGTGAAAAACAACATTTTTCTTGACTTGAATAGGTGGGGTAGAATATGATAAAATGCTAAGAGAGCACACTTTATTTAAACTTTGGTTAAATGGGTTATAAGAATACTTTCACTTTAAGGATTCTCTGAAGCTCATATTTTGAAAGGATTCATTATGGTTTCATCTAGCTAGCAAACATTTGATTAGAATAACTTCGAAATCATACATATCTACAGTAATATTTTGTATTGTAAGATTTCAGTTCAATTTAGATTTTCTGTTGTGTTGTTGAGCATCTTGTATACTTTTTCATGATTAGGTTCAAAACAGCCTGAAACAGTGAATATTACATTTATTTGACACAACACGTTTATTCAAACACATTTTATAAAACTTACCATTTGATTTAGACTCAGTCATGCTTAGGATGGGACTAGTCCCACTGAAATCAATGAGACCTCAGCTAGTTATAACTGACTTAGACCTCATTGATCATAAACAGTTTGCTCTCAGCAGTGACTAAATCTCATTCAACCTCAAATATTTAAATTCTCATTAGCTGGCTGACAGAAGCATTAAGACTATTCATATGAATAAAAGTCCTTAAACAAATCCTTTAAGAACAATCACATATGAACACAAAGTCACTTTCAGGTACAAATCTTTTCACAGACTAATTCAGATCCTTACAATATCAGCAGAACTTGGCACTTTTTTGCTCAGTTCTGGAAGTTTTCCCAAGTTCTGGATATTGGGAATAGAAAACACATCAGTACTGAAACATTGAATTAAACCAATTAAATTCAACATCAATAAAAACAGCAGTATTACCATAATGTAGCAAAAAACAGAGCTGCAGTGATCTCATCAACATCTCTACCATCTCCACTATCATCCTGTGATATGCACCAAAAAGGAACTATGATATTTAGGCAACATCAGCAGTGGAGCATTCATCACCATTGCAATGATGGCATGTGATGAATGAGAAATAAAGTATACTCATGTATCTTCTTTGAGGGTTTTCCTGCATGGCAGGGGGTTGGACTGGATGGCCCTTGTGGTCTCTTCCAACTCTACATTTCTATGATTCTATGATTCTATGATTCTAGTGCAAAATAGTAATCTGCTATGAGATTTATCACATTTTGGGTTATTTATTTATTCATTGTAAATACATATACACACATATATAAACCCACAATGTTTTACACAAGAAATAGTGGCTTTGACACAATGGCAATATTTCCTGTGCAAAAATAATGTTTTTGTGAAATCTTTCATATAAATGGTTGGCTGTGATCAAGACAGAAAGTTTTGCTTTCTGCTTTAGATCTCCCTCCCTCTCTCTCTCTCTCTCTCTCTCTCTCTTTTTTTTTTTGCTTTTGTGATGATGCAACACTGCTAGGCCCAGTGGTACTAGCCCTAATTCAATGCCATTTTGTATAGGTGGGGAGAGAAGAGGTATTTTTCACTCATTTGTCTTCTTACTATACTTCCACAGGTTGTGCATAGGGCATGCGATTTAATTCTGTACCTGATGTGTGCTATCCATTTTTTCCCCCAGCATATAGGTCATGATTTCAGAACCAGTAAACATTGCTGTGTGTGCACTCTGCCCCCTTTGCAGATGGGACCTTGAATGACAGGAAAAAAAAGTGATATGGCTCAGATCAAGGTTCCAAGAATAGTACAGAACGGGAATCAGAGTGACAGCCAGTATGCCAAAGTACTATGGGTTATTTGGTTTACAGCCAGGGTTTAAATACTCTTTTTCCACCCTGAGTGGGAAGATGTTAATAGCTCTCAGGCAGAGCAGACAATGGAGTCCACAGAGTGAACAACGGGGTCTAGAATGAACTATTGGCCTTAGCATTAGGTGACAAAGGACTGATGGAATCATGATAGCATCTTAATGGCAGGACAGATGAGGGGACAAAAGGAGAGTTGCAGTGGACAAAGGAAGAGGGTTGAAGATAATCAGCCATTCTGTGGAAACAATTTCAGGTGCTATTGTTTCTAAAAGTCAAATTGTTTAGGGACATCTGCAAGTCCATTATCTCTGAAGTTTCCCTGGCTATGACCTTGCCATGCCCTGAGGTCCTGATGTGACTTCTGCATGATGTCATCGTGGTCCCATCCTTCTACCATCCCCAGGCAGTGTGATTGTGGGTTAAATCATTGATGGGTTTTCCCTGTCAATGACATGCGATTGTGCCACCATCCTACATGTACTTATCCTGTGGAAGGGCAGGAAGTGTGATGGTGGCGCTTTCTGCCCCAGTGTGCCTAGGAAAGTACCAGCTGTGCTGCAGAAGGCAGCAGCATGTCCATTGCGCTCCCTTCTTCAAGGAGCCAAGCCTGTGTGGAGGGGAGCACTGCCATCATGGTCTCTTCCCAGTAGAGCCACTGCCAGGATCTCTACCAGACGCCACCACAAGAAGGTAAGCTGTGGAAAGCTGTGTCAAGGAAGATTATCATAAGGCATGTCTGAGAACAACTGCTAGCTTCCTCACTGCTTCCCTATTATTTCCTTCTTCCTTTCTTCCAATCATCCTCTCCTATATCCCAATTAAAGTGATGGTGATGTTATGGTAATGAGTCTCAATAACCTTAATACTCAAATGGTTAGGCTTAATAGGATTGCAGTTCAGTCTTTTCCTTCCACACTGGAAGGAAGGGACATAATTGTTTTAAATCCCCTTATTTTTGCTTTAGTGGTTAATTAATTATGACCGGTAAATCTAAAGTTCATACAGTTACTATTTTATATACATCTGTGGTTTCCCATTACAATTATTTGAGGAACTTCTTCTCATATGGCACCCAATGCTCACATTGTAAATCCATATTTTATTTTCCACACTTATTCTGCTTTTTACAATCCTTATTGCCAAAAAAAATGGGCAAATGGGGAAAAAAAGGCAAAAATGCATCACAATTGAACTCTGAATGGCTGAGTTCTGTGGTAAAGATTAGAAAAGAAAATATTTCCCCATTTCCTCCAAGCACCAGGTTGCTAGTCTTTTGTTCTTTAAAGTTTTCCCCCTAGTGACATACACTTGTTTGTGGCTGTTGTTGCCTTCTTTATCTCGTCTCCCTCAGCTTGCTTGTATATTCAGCTGGATCACTCAGGTATGACAAACCTATTTGCAACTCGATGCATAGACGGTTTGTTTACACATTCTGTTTCAAGTGCGGAGGGCTGGGAAATTTGTTAGCCATACTCTGTTGTCTGCATGGGCCTTTTATCAGGGTGGCATTAAAAGTGCTGGAAATTTCTAGGTGTTGCTATAACTATCTAAGGCTTCAAAACATCTTAGGCTCAGATTCCCTGTAAATAAGGGAAGGGGCACATGGGTGGCAAAAGACTGAAACTAAACTGTGCAAAACTGCCTGCCAGAAACCCCTACTAAGAATGACTAGTGATATTCTGGGAACTGTAGTTCTAAAGGGAGGTTTTTCAAGCTCCTGTTGAAGTATAGCAACTGGTTTGTAAGGAGTCAAACCATTCGTCTATGTAGCTGAGTACCAATTACACTACAACTGGAGAACCTGTTGTGCTCCAGATATTGTATAACTCTTTCCAGACAGACCAGTAAGGTAGTTTGATGGGAACAGTAGCTTATCAATATCTGGAACGACAAAAGTTGCCCGATCTTCAATGAGGGATAGCAGCTCTCTAGGACTTTAGGTAGTAACTTTGTGAGAACTGAACTTGGAAACATTAGTCCAGCTGCCTTTTGTACATAGAATGGAAATAAGTACCATCTTGTTCTTTGCCTTAGATAAAAAAATGTTTTGGGTGGGCCCTACTATTGACAGGACATTTTGTTTTCTGCTTCAGCCCTTATTCTTGAGGGCTTGAACTTTATAAAGATACAGTTACATAATTGGAGGTAAAGTCAGGTGCCTGCAGTAATTTTTTAAAGAGATTCTATAGATCCTCTAATGTATCTCCAGCGAAGGAATTATCTGTTTCCCATAATTATATTATCTTATTACTGTCTCCTGCTAGAAAGGAGAGAAAGACTGAGGTTAACATGCATCAAACAGGAAAAGGAGTGGATTAGAAAATAAGATGAGGAAGAAAAGTGAAAAATAATTACAACCCCTCCATTATGGCTCTCAGCAGATTCTGTGCCCTCGGGACCTTGACACTGAAACCTTGATACTGTTGGTCAAACTTGGCCAACCTCTGGTAGGAATTTTAGACTATGAAACCTTACCTTTGTTTCAGTCATTTCTTCTTTCAAAGGAGCAGCATCTGCCTAAGGAAAACTGCTTCTGAAAGACTGATATCCCCAGTTTGTTCTTGTACTTGCCTTGGATTTTGTTAGCATGTTAGCTTCCTTTCAAGGATCTTTGAAAGTTAAATCCCTGAGCAAGGAGATTGGTCATGAGATTTTAAATGAAAAGAATTACATCCATAGTTGTTCCAGTCTCACCCCTGTATGAGAAAAATGTTCTAACTGGCCCATAGAAGAGGGGAATGGAGACTCAACAGAGGACGTAACGTATCTGAATTGTATGGTCAGAAACAGCTCAAACATTCCAGCTGAATATTGAAAAAAATATAACTTATCTGGGAAAATAATCTTTGCTTATACATCTCTCTGAATGGTAGGTGGATGAATCTTATTTATAGCACATGCATGTAAATGCATACACACGCACAGCTATGTCACAAGCTGGCCTTGCTGTTAGTCTTTGGTCATTTCTGCGCTACACTGTTATAGTGCTGTTATTCCACTTTCAACATCTTGTGGAATTCTGGGGTTTGCAGCTTACTGAGGCCAAAGAGCTCTCTGACTATGAATTCTAAATGCCCCTGCCTAAAGTGCAAACCCCAGGATTCCATAGGATGTTGAAAGTGGAATAATAACGCTATAACCGTGTAGTGCGGAAATGGTCTTTGCCAACTTCAGTCTCACATTGCAAAACTGCAAAATAAAAAAATAAAAAAAATAAAAATAAAAATCTCCTTGCTGATTAGTTTCTGAGACGGTTTGTATATATTTTATTTTATGCATTTCAGGACTTTGTGAAAATTTCATGAAGCTTTTTTGGTGGCAAAATGCAATATATTGCAGAAAATATTATGCTTTGTGAAAATGAATTTTTCATATTTCCTCCTTCCCCTCCTCCTTCCCCCTTCTCCCCCCTTCTTCTTCTCTTTCTTTCTTTCTTTTGGTTTTGCTACTACTTGCAATAAAATCACTGGTGTTCTTACTGTTCTTTAGGGACAAAAAAAATCTGATGGCAGTTGACAGTTCTTTCATTGAGGTGTCTTAATGTGCCAATACATTCTTTCTCACTTAGAATAAGAGGATTTCAAATATTCTTTATTTTCTCAAACATTGTAGAAATTCATTCTAAACTCTTGGGCCATTTCCGCACGAGTCTGTTATAGCACAATGATTCCACTTTCAACCTCCTGTGGAATCCTGGGGTTTGCAGTTTCTGCTGGTCCCTCTCGAAACTGCAAACTCCAGGATTCCATAGGAGGTTGAAGGTAGAATTATTGCACTATAACAGACTCGTGTGGAAATGGCCTTGAACAATCCATCACAGGACATCCATTATTTCCCCACTATTTAATTTAAAGGGCCAAGTTTCTGCCTTTAACATTGTATAACACAAGCTATTGCATGTGAAATGACATATGACAGCAGATGAATCAAAGGTGACTGTAGTTTCTAATATTGAGAGAGACTGGGTAGGAATTTTTGTTATAACAGCAGGATTACAAGTCACATTATAAACCACACTGGAAATTTTGAGTGGAAGGAGGTGAAGGAATGCTTTTAATAAATAATTAATAAAGCATGTCCCTGGTTTTCATCTCATAAATATCTGAGGGATGGCCGTCTATCAGGTTCATTCCAAAAAGAAGGATAAAGTCAGGAGGGGACTTGGAATTTTTCACGCTGCAGGTACAAGACTAGAGAAACAGAATGGGGTAAATTTTATTAAGAAAAATGAGATACAATGCAGACAATGTTTTCTTTTTACCTGACTCCCCGCCTACACCAAAGAGAGAGACAGAGAGAGATGAGAAAATGGTGTTATAGTGGCTAGGCGTTCTGCATAAAGTAAATCAATTCAGCCTGATCAATGCTTTTAGTTTGAATTAGACATGAAAATCTTGTTGGGGTAAGCTCTAGCCAGCTGGTATGCCTGTTCTACTGATCTTTAGAATTCTTTCTTAGAATCTGTACAATTATATGGCTACCATATGTTACTTATACATTAGACATCTTGTTTTGTTTTGCTAAACGCCACTGTTTGTAATAAGTGTCACAAGCCTTTATTCATATTCAAGAACTGTGACCACTTCTGCACTACACTGTTATAATGCTATTATTCTATTTTCAACATCTTGTGGAACTCTGGGGTTTGTAGTTTACTGAGGCCAAAGAGCTCTCTGGCTGAGAATTCTAAATGCCTCTCCCTAAACTGCAAACCCCAGGATTCCAAAGGATGTTGAAAGTGGAATAATAGCACCATAACAGTGTAGTGCAGAAATGAACTACGGCCATTTCTGCACTACACTGTTATAGTGCTATTATTCCCTTTTCAACCTCCTGTGGAACTCTGGGGTTTGTAGTTTCCTGAGGCCCAAGAGCTCTCCAGCTGAGGATTCTCAAGGCCCCTCCCTAAACTGCAAACCCTAGGATTCCGTGGGAGGTTGAAAGTGGAATAATAGCACTATAACAGCATAGTGTGGAAATGGCCTATGAGTTAACATACTCTTATCTTCTATCCATAGGTAATAAAGAACAAACAGTAAACTGCAGTCTGTGTACATTCTTATATGGCTATTCTTTTTTTCCTGTGGTTTCTTCACAATATTTTATTTATTTGAAATCCAAGCATCCTCTAGTATGTATATTTAGTACAGTCAGAAGCCAAAGAAGTTTTCAGAACATGCTAAAGATGTTTTTTTTCCACCAGAGGTAACATTCTGGCAGGGTTAAAGCTCCCACTGAGATGAATACTAGCAAAATCTTAGTTTAGGTTATCTTTTCCCCTCCCACCTTACTGAAAACACCTACAATCTCTAATACATCATACAGACCCATTGATTTATTTGTCACCTACATTTTTAATAAGTACATGCCTTTTTTTAAAAAAAAAAGAGACCCAAATCCAACCATCAGTTGTGATCAGAGTAGATCTGTTAAATCAATGGAACTAATATAAATGTCGACTTACTAAGCTTTCCAGGCTAATGACTTGAACATTAACTTTTTAAAATAGCTATTCAGTATCCCCCGGATATTAAGCATTAATAGTATTTCCAGAACAAATTTATCCTAGCTCACAAACAAATGCTTGTTTACTAGAAGAGACCTGAGGGAAATGAGACAAAGTATTAAAAATTTCCTTTAAATATGGACAGAGAGATCATTGCAGTGTTAGTTGGCTAAGAAGTCAAAGAACTGGTACAACTTCATAGAGACACTGAATAGAAGACCAATGAGCTGCGTACATCTCTATTCTAGGGGAAGAGTTCTAGAGGAGAGATATATTGCCTTGAGTTGATTTTGGTGGGAGGGCAATTAAAGAATTAAACCCAATAATGGAGACAAGACATGAAGTGCTAGCCCTCATGAATAATTCACTGTGTCCAGATTAAATCCACTGAGGGCCCTATCATGCTACACTGTTTCAGCACTTTTATTTCACTTTAACTGCCATGACATCATTCTGTGGAATTCTGGGGTTTGTAGTTTGGTGAGATACTGGAGCTCTTTGGCTGAGAATTCTAAATGTCTCTCCCTAAACTGCAAATCCCATGATTCCATGTGATATTGCCATGCCAGTTAAAGTGGAATAATAGTGGTATAACAGCTTAGTGTAACAGAGCCCTGAATACTTATTGCTGTGCACTTTCAATTTTCTAATGGCAACAATGAGAAAAAGCACATAGTCACTAAAACTGTTCCCACTGGAAGGCTGGAAAGTAAGCACAATTTAAATATGAATTTGTAGGCAGCCATGAAATTGCTAGCTACTTAGTTAATATTTCTTCAAGGTAAATTGGTCAGGTCATCCTATCCCATCCTCACAGGAAAGCAATGGCAAATCCCCTCTGAGCAAATCTTGCCAAGAAAGTCCCATAATAGAGCCTCCTTAGGATCTCCATGACTTGAAGGCACACAACAAGAAAATTGTTAAAAAGCATTGCTAAAATGAAATTATTACTAAACTATATAAGAATAAAGCTTTTTGAGAAGAAATCAGCATTGCTCTGCATGGAAAGTCCTGAATCAAGAACTTTTCCGATTCCAAGATGGAAACCATGTGACTTGAGATAACATAGTGGTATCACATTCTTGAGTTTTTAAGTGATTGTACAGGCTATATTGCTTGAGTGTTTCGCAGTCACATAGTGAAATAATTTCATTATTTATATTTTTGCTTGCTTGCAAGAAAAGGGAGGCTGGTATTTTGAAAGCAATGAAAATCACTTACTTATTCAAAGTCAAGTTCTATATACAATACTGTTGGGCATTTGTTATGATTCCATCTTTGTAATCTACCAATCTATCTACCTACTTATTTTCCTTGGTACTTTCATGACTGTAGCAGCTGGAAGTGCTAGTTTTAGACTACATTCCAGCATTCCTGAAGCCTGATTCATAGCCATAGCAGCATACCAGATAAAAGAGTGGGAAGAAGAATTTATTTCCCTCTGTCCTAACATTATTATTGTTGGAACAGCAAACAAGGCAAGAGAATGGCAAATGGACTTGGAAATGAATAGGAAAATGGAAAGGAGGATAAGAAGCAGTTATCCCCCCCCCCAGCATTCCTTCCTTCTCATCTTATTGTTTTGTCTGTCTTGCAATGATAGAAGTCTCCATGTCATAAAATCACTTGAAATATTATGCTCCCTCTTCCTAGGTGCTTATCTGAAAGTGAAGGATCAAGGCTTTAGTCAGCACTAAGCTAGTGTGATTCTAGTCCTAACAACTCTTATTTTGTAATAGGAAACTGCTTTGTACTTGACCTTCTTGCTTTCCAATTTGATCAGTGCCATCACTTGTCACCAACGACATCTAAAGACATCGCTTGCTGCCTACACAGGACAAGTAGGTCAGTCTCTACACAAGAGATTAAACACATGCAAATAAGATAAAAGGAGGAGAAAGAGAGGAGCAGAAATAGGAACAAAAAAGGCAGTGAAAAGGAAGAAGAGGGACAGCCTGTGGCAATTCTTTGTGAGGCTTAAAATAATAGAGGGAGTATTCACAACAGTACAAATTGGTAGAGATGATGATAATCTTATCATCCTAGTTTTGCTGTTTTAACATCTATGGTGTGACAGAAAACCATTTTTTCTATTCAGCCCTGAATGAATAATCTGTAACTTCTTGATTAGTCCTAATTCAGCTGATTCATGCAGGTAGGATAAATCTGAGGTCAGAAGCAGCATGTCCTGGAAAAATGTTCTCCTACAGATATTCTGAGTCACCATGCTTCAGCAAAAAATCTCAGAGGAAAGCTCCAGCATGAAATTGCTGAACTAGAAGTTATCAGCACATTCAATTCCATCCAATTTAGGGTTAATCAGAACTGTGGGTTTCACTCCTGCTACAGGTGTTAAATTAACCTAGCACAGCCAGAAAGACAGTATTAGCTGCTCTTTCAGGTCAGCCTCTTCTTTTCTTGAATACAGCTAAGCTCTGCATAAAAATCTCAGATATTGTTATCCATGGCAATGTGGTCCTTTGGTCCATTTCTTTACATTTTTGCACCTTCTGTGTCTCTGTCAACTGACCTTAGCATTTCATTCTTTTATCTGTCCAAAAGTTTGTACTTGAGGGGGAAAAAAGTGCTACCTTTAGGTTTTTACAAGACTGTTTGTTATTTTTACATGGATTTTCTTTTTCTCTTAGTGGCTCTTCCCAAATTCAGGAGGCCCCGTGTGAATTGAAATGCATTTAATTCATCTTAAGATGACAATCATGGATCTCAGAGGTACATTTGAGGGCTTGCAATAGTGATTAACAAAGGCCTGTTGCTATTCTGAAGTGCAATGAAGTATGTAATTAAACATTTTTTCTCCCATATTGGGACTTGAGTTTTCAAGAGAATGTTCTTTGATTGAAAAGTCAGCTTTGTGACATGGTTGGGTTCCTCTTAAACCACAATCAAGTCTGGAAACCTATGTCACAGAAAACCAGGTCAGTGTGAGTTTAAAACACGGATGGGCAACTGCTAGGAGTCGTAGGCATTTTGCTGGTCCAGCGTGGGCCCCTAGAACATTAACCTTATTTTCATCTCTACTTTCACTCTCATTTTTTTAAATCAAACCCCCCAACTAAAATAGCCAATAACATTCCATCCAAAGCTTTGTTTCTCTTCCTCTTCTATGGGGGTATTATTGATTATTTCAGTCCATTTACAAGGCTTCGCTGACCTCATTTAGACCTATGCAGTTTTTTTGGGGTGAAGGAAGGATGTGATTAAATGGATGGAAATTGTCAACTTTGATTCCTTCAAGCAGATGCAAGGGATTCTATTGCCCATTTTTTGTTATTAATTATTGAACATATTTTATAGTGTGAGGAATATTGGTGGAGTAGCAAAAATTGTTTCAAGAGTTTTATGTGAGTTGAATCAAAAGGCAAAAATGTTGACCATGTATAAGAAAATGGAAGATCAAGTAGAACTGATAGACAAAACTGGTTTTAAACTTGAGAAGGAGGTTAAATAATTAAGTATTACTATGACAAATATGAATTGCATGTTGTTTCAAAGCAATTATGTAAAGATGTGGAATGAAATCAAGAAGGTCATGTTAAGATGGGAGAAATTAAACTTGTCATTATTGGGGAGAATCTCTGTGATAAAAACAAATATTTTGCCTAGAATGTTGTGTCTGTTCCAGACAATACAGTCCTTATAACTGATACACCATTTATGCAATGATAGAAGGACTTATCTAAGTTCGTATGGAAAAGGGAAAAAGCCAGCAGCTAAATATAAGGTTCTACAATATGCAAAAGAAAGGGAAAAAATGGGTTTATTAGATTTGAAATTGTATTTTGCAGCCTATTGTTTGGATTGTGTAAAAAGATGGATCAAGCTGAGAAATAAAAGATTATTAGAATTAGACAAGCATGACCTGAGGTTTGGTGGCATGTATAACTAAGTTATGATAAAGTAAAGGTGAATGTAGGTATTATTAAGAGTATGGAATAGATATGTGCCCAAAAATACCTTCATGGGTCTCAGCGCAAGAAGCTCATTATAGAAAAGAATCAATAGGTAAAGAAAAACGGTTAACTTATCAAGAGACCTTGGAGAGTTTGTGTACCTTCAAGTTATTTCCAACTTATGGTGACTCTAAGGTGAACCTATCATATGGTTTTTCAGGGATTGAGAGTGTGTGATCCATCCAAGGTCATCCAGAGGATTTCCATGGCTGAATGGGGAATCAAACTCTAGTTTCCAGTTGCAATCCAACTCTCAAAACACTACACCATGCTGGACAATTTATCAAGGAAAATATAAAATTATATCAAAGGAGCAGTTAGCTGTAGGGGGATACAGTTTTCAATAGTTTTTTTTTAATTACTATTGATGGCTACTTGAAACATGGTGGACAATAACCGATAAAGAACCAGTAACGATGGACAATAAGAATGATGGTTTGGGGCAAAACATTTCAGTGTTTGAATTGCAATTATGTACTTATGATGAACACGTGATTCGTAAGATGCATAAACTCTTGCTAAAATTTGAGATGGAAGATGAACAAGTGAAAAATTGCATGGCAAAATGGGCTGCATGCTTACGTTAGAAAGAGAAAGGCAGGGAGAGGGGTAAAAAAAGGAATGTGGCAGCACCTGTAAGAATAACTGGTTTTTATTTTAGCATGAGCTTTTATAGATATAAACTCACTTCTTCAGATACAGTACAGAATGACAGTAAAGCATCAGGTTATAAAGCACATTTTATACAGTTGTGAGAGTGGGACAGAATGTAATAGGATTCAGAAGATACAAATCATGTCTCTTGCCCCAATTTTTCAAAGGGCTGGGTGACATGATATAGGTCTTTCAGATCTTAACAGTAATTACTTAGTGCTGAAGTGTGAAAACAATAAATCTACTCACCAAAAGTCTGTTTTTCTGAGTTCAAAATTTTTGTTGATAAGATTCCTTTTATTAGATGTGAAGTAGTGAAGATCCTAATATTAATATAAGTAGCATACTAAGAAGCCATATATGCACGGCTACTTTGAAAAATGCTTGCATTGGGAAAATCTAGACATGACAGTCTTCACATACGTTGTTCTTACATATGAGAATGAATAATTAAAAAGTCTCCCCCACACACACACCCTGGAAGTTTTTGTGCTTTTTTCTCCCTCCCTCCCTCCCTCCCTCCCTCCCTCCCTCCCTCCCTCCCTCCCTCCCTCCCTCCCTCTTTCTTTCTTTCTTTCTTTCTTTCTTTCTTTCTTTCTTTCTTTCTCATTTCAGGACTATTTTTGGTGAAACAATCCATTTATCACAAAATTCATTTGCAGAAAGAAATGTTTTGCTTGGAGAATAGCATCTATTGCAAGGAAAACAATTCTTTTTGTGAAAAATGCATCATTTTAGGTAAAAGAAAAGGGTTTTTTTTGCACAAAAGTCATTTTTGCACATATACATTTTTCACAAAAAGTGACAAAATGTGAAAAAAAATGACTGCAGACAATTATTTTCTTGATACTTTCTCATCAAATATAAGAAAATTGGCAAATATATCTTACTGACTGACAGGGATGATTAGCAATCAGATCTCAGGTAGACAAATCAGAAAACCAAAATGTGATTTCATCTTATTCTGATGTTATCAGCTGTGACATGGATGAGAGTAGAAGCAGAAGCAAAGGAAAATCAAGCATGAAATTAATCAAAATGTTTAAAACTATGGAAATATAAAATGTTATTTTCATTAGTTTTGAAAAAGAAATGGTCCATTACAGACTTTGCCTCAGAAATCTGGACATTTACAAGGTCTGGGTTGTACTTATTCTGAAAAAAATCAAATGTTTTTCAAATGTGAATGCCTAAAATGTATGCAACTGACAAATATGTGCAAATATGTTTTAATCAGTGTTGAGACATGTACAATACAGGCAATACCTATGGACTTTCATGATGAATGGGAAAAAAATCACACTGATACAAACAAAAGAATGGGTTGGGAATGTAGATAGGATGAAAAGAATCTCAGCAAAATTAAGACTGAGAATTTTTCACAACTCCATTTTTGGGAGGTGTAGTTCATGCTAGTAGTAAAGACTCTGTCCCATCTGATATATCTGAAATTCTGTGTAAATGACGGCAGAATGCTAAATTTGTCCATAATATTCACTACTGTCTTGCCATAGGTGATTGGCCAGTTCACAAAAGACAAGGGCTTTATTTTCAGGGATCTGGAGGCAACAAATGACACCAGTTCTAGTGGAAAAGTCTTAAAAATTTTATTGAACAACAAGCAATTTAAGCAACATGAGTATACAAGCAATATCAGCATACGGACGAAACCCACTTAAGCCTATAATGCCTAGATAATAGAAAGATTGAGTTCTTCACCAAGCAAAGATTCCTTCAATCAGCTGCCATGGAGCCCAGAAAGGAACAGCGAAGGAGACTTCTCTGTGTAGCGACCAGTGCATGGCACTTCAGCTATCATGCTGAGGTCACTGTGGGAGCAGATTCTAAGGGTTATTTATACCCCTTGGTCTGGGAAGAATGAGGCATGAACCTTGTGATTGCCAACTGTCAAGGTCACTGATTAATTGGCTATATTTTGGGTTCCTCCCAGCACTCGTTATCTAGTAGATGTCCTGAGCTAGGGGCAGATTCCACTTGGCAGGCATGGTTTTGTCTACATTTTAAGCTGGCAAGCATACAGAGTACATCAAAGCAGGATTAAGACAAAATACAAGAATCAAAGCAGTGTGCTTAACAAGTCAGAAGACCTTGAACAGCAGCAGCATGGAGAAATACCAGAAAACCTTTCTTAGACCTTTCTTAGCAAAAGTATGGAAAAACTTAGAACATAGAGGGACAAATTGGGATCAGGCCAGACCTTACATCTCCTGGAAATTACAATGGTCTTCCAATCATTTCCCATTAACTCCCATGAATCTTAGTTTCTGTTATTCCAGTCTTTTCTTTGGAAATCTTCTTTCATGATGTTCCCTTTTCCCCAATTTTTACCACTGTCAAATTTTCTTTGAATTTCCCAGTCTACTTGAGAAGAAGGAAGAAAAATAAATAAGCCAAGAGTATTTCTCTCCATTAAAAACAACAACAACAACTCTTTGAAGCAGATACTCTCTAAAATATATTCTCTGTCTGCACACTCAGATAAATTGCTGATGCTGATAAAATTCCGTTTATATTTAGCTGAAAGAGAATAATAGATTGCCCGGTTTACCATTTCCTTTGCATTTCATGCAAACTGCTTTGTTAGATTTCATAAGCTCTTTAGCTCTAGTTACCAACACATGTATTCTCATAAAATATTCATTAGGAGAAACCACATTGGGAAGAAAGCAGATTTACACAAGTCAACTGAGAAGAGAGGGAAAAGGAGGTATTGCAAAATACATAAACACCATTGAGCTATACCATAAACAAGAGAGGGGGAACAGAGGGAGCAGCAGTAACGATTTTATGCAAAGCACTGCAAATCTCCTTTTAAAATCTATGTGGAGGCTTTTACTTTCTCAAGATGAATTCTTCTAACTACTACAACAGTCAGCCACGATATAGCTTCATATTAATTTGGAGAATGCACTTTGTCAATAGCTAGTAGTGTTGGGAATTACAGCTTCCCAAGGTGTTAGCCCTGTTGGGAAATTCTATGGAAGCTAAAACTGTAAGGATTCAGCCTCCTTTTAGCAGTAGCAGAAAAAGCATGCCCAAATTTCTATGTGGCTTTTCTGATCTGAAACTGACTAAGAAGACAAAACAAACACAGGTGGTTTCAGGTTACAAACTTAGAAGAGTATATTAAAGGCTTCTACATTTACATATGCATTGGGGAGCCTACATCCTAACTAGCTAATGAATAGTAGTAGTTTCATTCTTAACTCACCGTAATCTGATGGAGATGCGAAGCATGGTCAGAGATAAGGAAGAGAAAGCAAAAATGGAGGAGAAGAGAGAGATATGAGAAGGGGGCTCTTTCTTTTATAAGACTTATACCCAAGCGACAAACCTGGGTCACATGATCTGATCACCTGAAGACCAAAGGTATTTATGATCATACAATTAAATGACACAAAGGCAAATGGTAGAGCTTTGGCATGCAAAAGAGCAAGGAAGCTCTATGGTAGCTATGCCCACTTGCTCCAAGAACAAGATGTGGGGAAGAGAGAATGCTGGAATTTTTCCAAGTAGTAGCCCCCAGAGGCTGTTCCCTTCATATTTCCTCCTCACCCAGGATAGCTGTGACTGAACTGGAGTTCAACAATGATTGGAGGGTCAGAATTTCCCTAGCCCTGCTACAGAAGAAGAGGGCAAAAGGTGGTTTTGGTGCCCTCAGACCCTCCAGATGCCTCAGAACACCAAATTTTGGGGGAAGGGCGAGGAGAATTGCCACTGCTGAAATTTTCCAGGGGCAGGATTATCCCCCCCTCTACTTTTAATGGTCAGAGAACTTTTCCTTATCACGCAATATTTAATTATAATGAGGATTATTTATCTCATCATTGCGTTAATTTTGATTTTATATGAATTTTGAGCACTATTTTAGCAAAAAAGAGAAATATTAAAGAATGTCTTAATGGCTAAGATCATTTATTTCAGGGGTTTTTTAACCATAAAAGGTTGCTCAAAACCTAGGGGAAAAAACCAAAACCAAAACCAAATTAACAGGGGGAGCAGCTTGGAGCAGACTGCAGCTCAGTTTAATATTTGAAAATTCAATTTTTTTTTTCTGAAGCAGAAATACACTTCATTTCATTTTCAAGGTTATTCTGTTCATTTTTTTTACAGTCCATACAGTCCAGAGAGGGAGTGGCAGAAAATTATCCCCTGAACTCACCACAGTTCCACTCCACGTGCTACAGAATGTCCAAAGTGAATGGAAATGACTGCAGGGCTGAAATATTAAACTTAGCTCGTTCCTCCCTCCATCTTTACTTGTCGTCTTTTTTTTTCCTATTCTTTTCTTCCCCTTCCTTTTTTTCCTTCCTTCCTTCCTTCCTTCCTTCCTTCCTTCCTTCCTTCCTTCCTTCCTTCCGTCCATCCTTTGTTTTTGAGTGGAAGAAGCATCTGGCTGCTGTATGTGGAAATTCCCTCTAGACAAATGTATACATATTTTGGCTGCAGACCTTCCCAGTGGAGAAGTGTATTTAAATTTTATTCTGGCTGTTAAGGTCAGTTGCTTTCTGTCATTTTCTTTGACTTAAAAAAAAGAAAAGAAAGAAAGACACAATATTGGGCAGCAACCTTGCTGTACTTCACAATGGTGGCTATAATACCATATGGAAAAATGCAATGACTTCTTTCCCCAGCACAAAATGTGGAAGGATGCATATGACAGTTTCAGGGAATGCTGCCCACATTTTCTGAGTGTTTCCCATTCCCTGGCTTACAGTAATGGCTTAGGGCCTTTTCACATTTGACTATATCACTATGATTCAACTTTAACTGCTCCCATCTTGTAGAAAGTGTACTGCTTGTTGTTGCATTAATTCATTCCCTTCCTAGCCCAATCTGCATCACACTGCTGATGCTGCATCTACTGGCCACTCCTTTATCTGCTGACTATTTCTCTGGAAAGTTTGAAAGGTGTTTGTGTAAGGGGGGAAAAAATCAACGTGCAGACCTGACTTTCTCCCTTAATGCCACTTCTCATATTTGATTTCTACTTCTCTTTAATACAAATCACTCCTGCTCTTCAACAACCCTACCTACCCATAGCTGCTAGGGATTTCGTTTCCCTGGTAGAAGTGCTATTGGAGGAGGCTATAGGATAGATTCTGAATACAAAAACATATATCTTCCACTTGGAGACTCATTTAATTTATTAGTACATATGTATAGGTAAATAGATGAAACTGCTATACCATATGCCCAAGACAAGTAAATGTGGAAATAGTCCTTTCCAAAATACTTTGCTGTTGTTGTGTGCCTTCAAATAATTTCTAACTTATGGCAGTCCTAAAGGCAAGCGTATCACAAGGATTTCTGGAGGCTGAGACTGAGTGACATGCCTAAGGTCACCCAGTGAATTTCCTTGGACAAGGGGAGGAATTGAACCTTGGCCTCCAGGCTCATAGTATCAATGCTCAAATTACTAAACCACAGTGGCTTTTTTGAAACCAGGTCTGCAGAAAACTTCTATCAACCTCAAGAAGACATAAAGGAAACCAGGAGCACCATTTAGACTAAGCGGAAAAAGAATTTCATGGACCACATGTGATGGACTGTTGTTCACAAAAACTTGTGCTAGAAATGCCTTTTCTCAGTTAATTGCAAAGATGCTACTGGATTCTTTTGTGTCTTTTTATGCTAAAACAGACTAATATACCTATCTCTGAGTAAATCTATCCAGGCTTGTATGGGGAGATATGGGCTTTCAAATAATCTGACCCTAAGCTTTTTTTGAGGGGGACTGTTGCATCCCCAAATGAGGTAGATGCTTTCTGAGCAACCCACAATACAAATTTACCTGATCTGCAACAACAAATTGTGTTGTAAGCATTTCTTTCTTCTTTTTGTGAATTTTTTAGCCTTTTCAAAATGAAAATCAAGATATAGTATGTGGATCTATACTGCCCTCTTGCCCTTTTGTGGTCATCATTAATTGGACCAGCAAACAACTGCTATTAACACCAGCTCAGAATATGATTACTTACTCTTGAATGAAATTGTCCTTGATCACTGGAATGTACTTCAGATTTTTAAAATGGGAGTGTATTTACAGAGCAATGTGTTGGCCTCTAGGCAGTCAGTTTTCTCTGGGTTGTTACATAGAGATATGAGAGAAATTTGCTCTATCCATTTCATTAAATATTGCTTGATTCTCTACTTTCTGCACTGAACACAGATCAGGGCAGAAATTCATATTTTTGGGGTAAGCAATGTGTTACATGAAAAGGAAAAAAAAACAATGTTTTTGTTGTTTTTGTTTATTGATTTTCTGATTTTTTTAAAAAAAATACACATGTGTAAAACACTGAAATACATTGTGTATATTTCTGAAATTCACATAAGCATACTTTAATCACTTGTGACCATGTGTCCATTCAACAACCCATGTGAAAAAATATATACAAAAATATATGCATATTCCCATGCAACTTAGAAATAAAATTTAATCTCTCATGACTGGCACCATTTCAAAATTAGAATTTTCTCATCTTTCAAAGTGAAATAGGTTTGTCTCAAACCAAATAGCATCCATCTCCTTTCATTTTTATGAACACTAGCTCTAACATGAAATTTCTCAAAATACATTTTTTGGAGATATTCCTTTTTGTTAGTTGTCATCATGGCATCTTGCCTTTAACTTGTCTTTACTAAGGGCCCTTTCAGATATAACAGTACAATTCTTCTTTAACTTCCATGACAATATCCAATGGAATCCTGGAATCTGTAGTCTGGTGAAGCTCTCTGGCTAAGAATTCTAAGTACATCTCCTTGAACTAGATTATAATTCTTACTGTCTGTAACTAAGCTGTTATCCATCTAGAATAGGAAAAGAAATACAAAACTGGAAAACCACTGAACTGTGGTGTTATGGGGAAGGAAGTCTTCTCCAGACAGATGCTTTCCACAAGATATCAGATTTGTCCTCATGGCCTGTGATGTCTTGGGGTCTAAGAGTTCTAGTCATAATAACTGGAGTTTTGGGCATGCTGTACTGCAAAATTAACTTTTACAAGCTTTAGCCAGAACATGTATGTTCAAAATACTAGAAACTCTTAAAATGATGTATTCACAAATTGTGACCCCCTTATCACTCAAATTGTGCTTGGACTTTATTTCAGCTTGCTGTACTTATTCATTCTTGTGGTATTTCCTTTAATTCATGTGGGTCTGAATGACACTGTCATGAAACCCTTTGAGAATATCACCCCTGGCTATTAAGCACTGGGCAAGAAGCTGAAGGGATCTGAGGCATGGTTTTGCCACTGAAAGATAGAAAACTACACAAGGACAGAAGATACTAAAAGTGAATAACTGGCTATGGAGATGGTGTAGATGGGAGAGCTTTGGCTTCTAGGACCATAGTCTTCACTTCTTAGAGAGAGGCCTACTGGCTACAGATGGGCTCTACTTCACAAAGACTGGGAAGGATATCTGTGGAGGTAGTGTGGCAGGTCTGATCAAGAGGGCCTCAAACTAAATCCTTGGGAGGCTGGAGATGATAACTCAATTATTAGTTCAAAGACAAGCTCTAAACTCAAGGAGATGAATTCTAGAGGAGAAACTGGAGGAGAGAACAGGATATACATTAAACTGACAGTAAATTAATAGGTGAGAACAAAAAAAGCTTCAGATGTCTATACATCAACACACAGAATTTGGGAAACAAACAAGATGAGCTTGATGTCCTAGCACAGGAAAGTAACTGTGGCCATTTCCACCCTACATTTTTATAGTGCTATTATTCCACTTTCAACATTCTGTAGAATTCTGGGGTTTGTAGTTCACTGAGGCCAAATTGCTCTCTGGCTGATAATTATAAATGTCTCTCTCTAACTACAAATCCCAGGATTCCAAAGAATGTTGAAAGTAGAATAATAGCAATATAACAGTGTAGTGCAGAAATGGCCTATGACTGCAGAGACATAACAAAGATCTACTGAGATGACTCCTATGATTAGAATATTACAACTGAAAGGTATAACTTATTCAAAAACATAGATGTGCCAGACAAGTGGAAAATTCCACTTGAACAGAAATCCACGAGAGTGGTCAGAGTAGACTAATTGACAGCTTTTCAGTAAAAATAAATAGAGAAATAAATAAAAGCAACATTGTGATAGGAGTTTATTATAGGCCATTAAATGAAGCAGAGGTGATAGATGCTGCTTTTCAGAAACAAACCTCAGAAAGATCAAAAATGCAAAAATTAGTAGTTAAAGGGGAGTTTAATTACCCCAATATCTGCTGGGAGACTAAGCATTGGCTGTCCAACAAATTCCTGATATGCCTTTCAGAAAATTTTCTATTTCAAAAGATAGAGGAAGGAAGAAGATATCAGTAATCTTGGACTTGATCCTATCCAAAAAGAAGGAGTTTGCCTCTGGAATCAAAGTAGTTGGTTCTTTGGGGAGAAGTGACCATGAAATGTTAGAATTCACAATTGTAGGACCAGGCATAGAAGAGTGTAGTCAAGCATAGATTTTGGGTTTCAGGAAATTTGATTTTAATAAGTTCTGGGAAATACTGGATGAAATCCCATGGCTAGATTTGCTAAAGGAAAAACACCCAGGAAAGTTGGGTGTTCTTGAAGAAGAAGTTGCAAAAAGCACAATAGCTAACAATCTCAGAGAAGACGCATCTGAAAAAACCAATGTAGCTACATAGCTATAAAGCTTTGGACAAGAATCTTCTCTCAAAGAGGAAGTGAAAAAAATATGTAAAGAATGGAAGGAAGGATGAATCACTAAGAAAGTGTACAGATGTGTAGCACAGGTTTATAAGAAAAGTAGAAGGAAAGCTAAAGTTCATTATGAGCTGAGACTGACTTGGCAAATAAAGAGCAACAATTTTTTTCCCCTTTGTTTAGATACATTTGATGCAAGGAGACAGTCAGGCTGCTGTTTAGTAAGGACAGTAAACTGCTAACAAATCACAATGAAAAGGCAGAACTAGTCAATACCTTTTTTCTTCATTTTTCTCCTAAAAAGACAACTGTATGGTTCCATGCATCAGCAGAGGCACTGGCAAATAATCTGGAGTATAAATCAAGACTGATAGGGGCTGTTAATCCATAATAACCTAGCTAGCCTAAATAAGTTCAGATCTGCAGGTCCAAAGGAACTGCATCCCAGAGTACTGAAGGAAATTGCTGATGTACTCTCTGAACAACTTGGCATCAGTTTTGAGAAGTTGTGGAGAACAAATGAAGTGCCAGAGGACTGGAAAAGGGCAAACATCATAAAAGTAGATGCAGGAAACTACAGAACAGTCAGTTTGACTGCAACACTTCTGTAAGTGTGTTGATGACAATGTAATGTCAGTAGGAGCCAGCATTAGTGTGTCAAGAACAAATCCTGCCAAACTTACATCTTTTTTCAATCAGGTCACATGGATGTCATTTATCTGGATGTCAGAAAAGTATTTGATAATGTTCCTGATAATGTTTTGATAAGCAAACTGATTCAACGTGGAAGAGATGAGAACACTATCGGATGGAACCATCATTGATTGGAAAATTATGCTCAAAGAGTCATCATTAATGGCTGCTCTTCAACTGGAAGGGGTTCTGTCTTAAGTCTATTACTTTTCAATTACTTAGACTTTGTAGCGGGAATCCTTGTCAAGTTTGCAGATGACAAAAAACTGGGAGGGGTGGCTTACACACTGAAAGGTAGAAACATAGTTCAAGCTTTTGTGGACGATAGCGTATTTCATCTGACTCATGGAATGAAACTTCTGTGGAGAGACATGTATACAAAGGAGTGTGTGTGTGTGTGTGTGTGTGTGTGTGTGTGTGTGTGAAAATGGTTGAATTGGTGACAAGGATCAATGATGATTGTAAAGAGTAGTTAAAAGGACAAAGGTGGGAGATAGTTTTTGCATACAAACTCAAATGACCAAGTAAACATATGTACTACAAAAGGAATTTATCAAGAGAGTTTAGTAAAATGTCATTGTAAAGTAGGTATGATAATGTGTACTTGTGCTGAACACTAGTGTTTTAATAGATGGCATGTACCACAAAACCATTGTCTCTGTTCAAACCACTGCTAATTGATGAGAATCTGTGAATATATCCTAATTTTATAGTTTTATTTTTTTTAAAAAAATCTCTAAAAATAAAGCCCACATTGAACCAAAGTTAGAACAATAGCAAGACTGGCCAGTAGACAAAGCTCAGTTGCTCATACTGTGGGTTCTACACCAGCACAGAACTCTCAGACTGTATATCTGATGGAGAACTCCTGTTGAGTTTAATGGGCTGTTTTATTCATTGAAATTCTTTAACAGTACTTCTACCAGCCTCTGCCATCTATCTCAATTGTCCTTTGCACAGCTTTCTCTCTACTGTAATCCAGTAAGTAGAAAAGAGAGACATTATTAGATTCCCTTTTTCTTAAACTTACCATTGGGGCTTAATAACTTTTTTTTTGTTTCAAGATGTGCATTTAGATTCTCATTTCATTGCTATCAGTATGTATTGTTCCATGAGGTACAGATGTAATACACAGTGATAATGCAATTTACATTCCAAAATGAATTTTATATATAAATGCCTATTCTCAGAGCACTCTGTATTTGCTTTGGCACATGAAGATGGTTAGTTTCTTTTCATGCTGTATCATACTGAATTGTCATTAAGTGCTAGCATATTTTGTGACTATACTGTGGCTTCTAAAACTGCACTGAATCACAGTTTTCTTTGATTTGGACTTTAAAATTCTCCAAGACAAAATTTAAAAATGCAGGTCAAATCTATGGACTAACTTCTTGGCGTTTATAGACTTAGCTTGCACTGTGGCACTGTTGAGTTTAGGCTTGCATCATTGTGGTGTGAGCTTTGCCTGATAAGTAATGTAAAATATTGGCTTCATCCTGAATGGAAAATCGAGATCCACTGTCTACCTTTATAAAGGAATTGCTCATAGTGGTATTGAAGATTTCTTTTATTGACTTTGAACCTTGAGGATAAACTATATCTCATGCTTTAGGACAGAAACAAAAAATCCACCCCAGCAATAAAGTTCATTCATAACTGGTACATTTTGGGTGGCTGGTTTGATTTTTGGGGGGGAAGTGGTAAAATGATCTGGAGATAGTTAAGACAGGGTTCATTACTAAACCGACCTTGGTGCTCTTCTTCCTTCCTTCCTTCCTTCCTTCCTTCCTTCCTTCCTTCCTTCCGTTACCAGGCCGTAACCTCCATCGTTTGATAAGGTCTAATTGGCAAAATATATTAATTGGCAGATGTGTTGGCATAAAATATTAATTATACTTATGGCTGGCAAGGCCATGTGGAAAGGGACACTGGCTGGGAGTAGGTCAGAGGTGACCTCAGCATGGCCAGGTCAAACATTCACTGACATTAGCCAAGGAAGCCTGACTTAATGGCTCTGAGCTATTCCTATTAACTGCCAACATCAGAAAACAATAAGGTGCCCAGATGCAGAGGCCAGGACCCCTACTGTGTGCATACCCTGCTGTAGCTAGCCCAGAAACACCCTCTCAACCAAGACATTGAAACCAATCAGTCCATTCCAGACCCCATTGTCTGTGTTGCAACTCCCATTGTTTTCTAGGCTGGGAGAGCAATCAATTCACACCCCTTTAAGGAATAAACTCTTAGTTTTGAGAAGTCAGTTGCAGTCAGATGAAATGCAAGACTCCACTATGTCACTCTGAATCCTGATCTGTCTGCCTTTAGACAGAAGTCTAAGTCACAAATTCAAGCTCTTCACTACTCTTCTGGAATGGTAACTATATAACCCCCAAAACCCTCAGCCTCTCTAGCCATAATTTTTTCCCTCACTTTCTCCTTCAGTTAGTTCTTATGTGAATGCTTGACTGTATGTATCTTGTGTACATACATGAGTGAATTCCCCCAATAAAAACACATTTTAGTTTAACTTTGGCTGGTTTTTGTGTAGTCTGTCCCCGTAAAAATTGGGTTAAAGATCTCACTGAACTACCCTGTCCTTTGTTCTGCCAAGGTCAGTGCTCTGCTAATTCCCCAAGTCTTTGCATTTTTGGAGCGAATCAAGGTGTCCCCCAGGGGACCCCCAGAAGTCAGGGCAACACTTCCTTCCTTCCTTCCTTCCTTCCTTCCTTCCTTCCTTCCTTCCTTCCTTCCTTCCTTCCTTTTTTCAAAATTCCTAGCCTTTTAAATAAGGACAGTGAATCTGTTAAATTTAGCTCAGTTCTAGGTTTTCTTGATTGCTTGTTTATTTCATCCAGTTTCTGCATCAGTTTTCAAACTTAGTCAAAATTCACTGACCCCATAGCTGCAACCCCAAAGGGAAAAAAAACTTGTGTTCACGCAAATATGATTCATTTCTAGGAAACAGAAAGAAGGAAAAGTAAAAAGGAAAGGAAAAGGAAAGAGAATTGCAACCTGGAGGAGTTCTCTTTGAAAACAAGGTGTACTTCTATACTATAATTTAGATTTTAAAAAATCCATTTAAAAAATTGAAGTAATCTTCTTCTCACTTCTGAGATTAATTTTGAGAGGCTGATGTAGCCCACAGAGGGATCCAGTGCTGGAAAAGTGGTTCTGAGACCCGTGAAACATATGCATCCTTGCTCTAAACCATGTAAACATAGCCCACATTATCTGCTCTTCATAGACCAGGCCTTAAGTACCCAGCCTTACTGCAAGTCTGATAAAACTGACCTAATAACCACAGTACAATTACAGCTTAACTGTTTTGCAGTATTGTGTAAGCACAACAGATGGTTGTCTTGATAAGCATTACATATCACTGTAATTTCCTGGCGTACCAAATGCAGATTCTATTCCTTTGAAAGAAAAGCAGACGGTGGCTAGCCTGGATTTTCTAATAATAAGGCATGAATAAATATATTAAAGATGTTCTAATAGTTTTGTGTCAACCAGTGGGAGAACCACATAATCAATATTTTTAAAAACAAAAATGAGAAATAAATGTTATCACTACATGTCTTTAAAGAAGTGGTCTTCCAAAATTTGTCAGCTATTTGAGAGAAAAATATATGTTGAATAATTCCAAATTATAGCAGAATTTATCAGCATAATTGCACTTCTGTATTCCCAAGGAATACAGTTACATTAAGTTGAAATAAGTTACATTATGAGGTTTAATTGATTAATTCTCTGTTGCAACTCCTCCTTGAGGTAACTATTATCTCCATTTTACACATGAGTAAACAAAATCATTGTGTATTCCACCCCCCCACCAACCCCCCCCCCTTTTAATGTTTCTTATTTGTGTTCAGGCACTGGGCAATAGTTCTGTTTGCAAAAAGAAAAAGATCAGAACATCTAGCTTAAATTGCGGCAGGAACTTGAAAACAAACAGAAGTCATTCAGTACCAGCTATTCCAGTTGTCCTCTAAAGGTTTCAAAATGTAAATGGAAATTTTTTTTGTTTAAATTCAGTTCCATGTTTATGGAGTCATCAGTAAAGTGAGTTTCTCTATCACCTATACTCTTGCATACATTCATACATAAATTCCACAAGCTTGCAGATGTATACAAGTCCACATATGCATGTGTTGTTATTATATGCCTTCAAATCTACTCCAGCTTCTGATGACTCTATCATAGATTTTTCTTGGTGAGATACTTTTCAAGGAGTTTTGCCATTGTCTTCCTTTAAGGCTGAGAGAATGTGATTTGTCCAAGGTCACCCAGTTGCTTTCCATGGTTGAGCAGGAATCTGATCCCTGGTTTCCTAGAATCCATAGTCCAGCACATAAACTATTACACTACACTGGCTCACTGTTTGTATGTATGCATATGGTGCCCCAAATTCAGAAACATATGCAGTGCACTCCTGTAATCCATGGCATAGCATCACAGGGATTGTTAGTTAGATGGGACATCACCCTCTGAAGGTGGAGAGAGAAGTTTCAGCTTGGAAGACCCAAACTCTCTTCCTGCAAAATATTTTGTAGCTCTTACCTTTCTAACATCAGAGTAGCTGACCAAAGTATGTAAATTACTGGGCAGTCCCCGGGAAGACTGAAAGAAGTTTTGGATTCACAATTTATGTACACCCTAGATTTGGTTTACAATTCTCTTCAATCATTTGCAATGGGAAGAAAATAGTTTACCGGGGGGCGGGGGAGAAAGAAAGAAAGCAACCTACTACTTCCTCTCTTCTGCCCAGCCTGACTGCCTTATTCTGGTAAGGATTTAAATAATTTGGAAGCTATCTGAAAACTTGCTAGAATTGCTCCACTGGCGACTCTAACACAATGTTTCAAATGTATATATTCTCCATTGTTGTTGTTATTGTGCTGCTGCTGCTGCTGTTGTTGTGTGCCTTCTAGTAGTTTCCAATTTATGGTGACTCTGAGGTGAACCTATCAGGGGATTTTCTGGGCTAAGAGTCTGTGATGTGCCCAAGGTCACCCATTGGATTTCCATGACTGAGTGAGGAATTGAACTCTGGTCTCCAGGGTTGTAGTCCAATGCTTCAAACCACTACACTGTGCTGAATTAGTCACAACACCTCTGCCATACCCCAGTAACTTATTGAGTGCCAGCTGACCTGGGAATGTTATTTTCTGGCACTATCTCACTGGAAAACCCTGTCCCGGGCTCTACAATTTTGATATTAAAATATGATTCAATGTGCCTGAGAGGTCACCCGGATGGGCACGTAGGCAGCAATGGTCAAAGATCGAAAACCAGGTCAGGCCAGTAAAATCCCCAGTCACGTAGCCCCAGAAGACCTCAAGATGTGTAAACCCACAATAAACAAAGGGTCCTCAGCCCTGAGACGCCAACTTGAGGGGATTAGCGTGTCTGCCCCAAGTTGAGCAAATATTCCATCAGGCGAGGACCATTTACATGAAGTCACACCACAAACTAACACAGTTGAAGATCCTGAGGCTTTGGCAACATCTTGCAATCCCATCATACAAAGGAAATTGCCATGGTGGAGCTTCGTTATCGCTCCAACTCTCATTGTTCTCCCTGGGAAAGGATTAGTCCTCCAGGCACTTTTTCCCCTACAAACAGTCCCAGTTTTTGAGTGGTTCTTTGGATCACTCCCAGTCACCCCAGGTGGGACTGTTGCTCCATCTGTTGACTGATCCCCTCAGCCCTCTCTGTGCTGCCTTCCCGGACCCAGAACTTCAGGAAAAGGTGCAGTATTACCCCAACTGTACCCCTCCAATACTCCCCTATCCAATTTCCTCTCTTTTGTTTCTTAATAGCTCTTGGGTGCGTGTGTGCATGATTGCATTGGTGCATGAGACTCTTATTCAATAAAATCATTCTTGTTTGGTTTTTGGTTTGGCCTGACCCCTTAAAAACTGGGTAAAAAGACCCCGCTAAGCTACCTTGCCTCTTGCATTGCTATTGCTTGTGCTCAGGCTAGTTTCCATTCCCCATCACGTGGAGTACATTGAGGTGTCTCCCAAGGGACCCCAGAAATCAGGGTAACAATCAATTTTGATTGTGTCATAATAGGATTTTCTTGATAAAAGACATTCTAAAGGGGTTTCCCATGCCTTGTTCTGCAGAGCACTAACAAGTGTTAGCTATGGTGCCATTACGATTATCTCTGAAAGATTGTCTGCCAGTGTCATCCCCCCCACACACACACACTGCTGCTGCCCAGTTGCTATTTTCATCTTCTGACATAGAAGATCCTATCAGCAGCACTGCTACTTCAGCATAGCCTCTTGCCTGACAGGAGCATGCAGACAGTAGCCTTCCACATTGTTACTGACCAACTCACACAAACTTCCATGGAAGCCTTAAGGTAGGAAATAAAATTGATAAATGGCACTAAAGAATTAGCCTGAAATATTTACAGTCTGAGGTGTTTACAGCCATTTCATCTTCATTAATTGGCAGAACATATCCACAACAGATGGCCTGTTGCAAAGACAGACTATTACCCAGTAGGTTTATCCAGAGTGTGCTTCATGGAGTTTCATGAATGCCACTAACTTATTTCACTGGTTATGAGTCAAGAAAAACATTTGGCCTTAGCTGTTCAGTGGGTAGGAGAAATGTTACAGGAAATTTTAAACAGAAAGCGACATAAACAACAGTAACCATTGTTTCTTTTGAATCTGATTCGTAGCATTTTTTCAAAGTCAATACCAAATTGAGACTTTGTTTACTTGTGTACACCAAGAGTTGAGAATCATGCAGCCTTCCTGATATTCTTGGCTGCAACTTCCAGTAATCCTCACCAATACCTATGTAGACTAGGGCTGCTGAAACATGCTATGCAACAACATCTGGAGATCTAACAATATCTGGAGGGCTACATGATTCCCATCCTGTTTTAAATGATGACACAACAGTGCGTTTATGTTGCATAAGTAAGACAATGATGTAGGTCACAGCCTTCCTTGGCACTTTCTCCCACAAGTCCCCCCTGTTGCACAAAACTTAGTCCCTATCCAACACTCTAACCCTCATTCTCACTATATAATTTCTATACCATGTTCTTCCTTTCATCCCTTCATGCAATCATTACATCCAAATTCACTCTCCACCATACAATTTACAACTGTCATTCACTCTTTGTATATAACTCTACACTTACTAATATTTAGCAATACTGCCAGCTTTACTTGAGACAATTTCGACCTTTCCCTCAAGGACCCTTCTAAAATGGATTGTGTGTGTACCATATAGACTGTATTTTAAGTCAGACTAACTCAGAGCTATCTTCCAAATGTGGTACAAAACTTTCCAGTTCTTTCCAAGCAAATGGCTGGGGTGTCCCACCAGGAAAGTGGGTTCTGTATATACCACATGGCCTGTATTGTAAATCAAGCCATATTAAACATACTTTAAAAATGATGAAATTCCACCCAGCAATTTTTGCCTGTTGTGATAACGAACACATGAGCAGACAGAAACATCACTTTATTTACAAAGATACAGAATGACAAGCTAGTTTTAGAATTAATACAGCATCATGCATCCCACATTCGTTCTTTCAGCCTTTACTGAATTTCATTGGCTATTGGGAAATATCCTTAAATGGAAGCTTCATGACATGCAAATTGGGTCATCTCGCATTAAAATGCAAGATATTTTCTCACTCATCCCTAGAGTTAACATGAATAGGAAACATAGGAAACCAGTAATAAAGGCAAAGGCAGGAACCCTTGAAACCCTTGAAAAGTTGGAGAAAGCTAAGAAGAAAATACTAGCTTGGCAAATGCTAGTGGAAGCAAGATTTCACAGAAATATGGGAGTGCACAATTATTGGTAGAAAAGCAGGAGAGCAGTTGGTTTCTGTCTCTCATATACCATTCTGTGTCAAAATGAAAGTGCTGGATGTGATAAAACAGTGGGTTTATGAATAATGTGTCTGAATAAACCATTTGGTTATTGGGGCCTTGTGAACATGCCTTTGACGTGTAGAAATGGATAGAGATGCAAGGAATCAATAGAAGGAGAAATTGATGGATGACTTCCAGACAGGCATGTTGCCAAAATTTCTCTTGATGTGAAACTCAGAGTTCCTCCAGACTGTATGAAAATATGCTGACAACTGTATAATATCCTCAGGGCACTTCTGCTGGTGGTTTGTGCTATTGTCTTGCTGTGGTTGTTGTTGTTGTTGTTTATGATGATTTTGGGCTGGAATCTTGTTGGTTAGTCCCAACTAGAGAAATCTCACTGACTCTATTGTTGAATGGTGACTCAACACATAGGTAACTGACAGAATGGGTCTACTCTACTCAAATGAAAACTTACAACCAAATACCTTTCACATCAACATACCTATTTGTCTTCATCCTTTGTTGTAGAAACAGTGTCCTCACCATCTTTCTTCTTTTCCTCCTCCACACAATATGTTGATCCTTCCCTATAACTAAGTATCTCAGGGCAGCACATAATAAAACCACTTTCAACAATGCAAAATAAAAGAGTGAAAAAGAGTAAGAATAATTTGAATATATGCATATTGAACAATTTGGGAAGTTAAAGCAAGATAGTTTAAAATCAGGTAAAAAGTCAGGTAAATCAGATAAAAAGTTTAAGATAGTTTAAAACCATGGACTGGCACAGATTTGGATGAAATCAGCTAGATCCCAAAGGCTTTAGTGACCAGCCCTGTTATTCTCATGGCACCTAAATGGCATCAGGTTTGGTACCTATTAGGTTTCTAAATTCCACAACTAGAGTGCAAATGTAGGGAAGGCCTGCTACACATGATGCATTTTTGACCACAAGATTCCAAAGTGCTCCCCCCAAAAAAGTATTGAAAAATGCAACTCTCCCACAATCTCTTGTAATTTCACACAGCAAATAGAAATCACATTTATTTGTTATTTTTCTAGTGTGCCGGAGAAGAAATAGAAAGAATATTCAAAAATATTTTTAAAAATGGTCAAAAATGTGTTTCTCAAGAGATGAGAAACCTTGAAAAGAACAGTCTATAGAGTTCATGACTTATTCTACACAAAATTCACACAGAATATTGTTTATGTTTGGAAAAAATATTTTCTGTGCAGAAAACTATCTTTCCTGTGAAGAAAAATGTTGTAGTAAGGGAATTATTCTGCACAAAATTTTCACATGGTTGTTTTGCAGAGAAAACAGCATTTTGTTTACAAGAAAACTGTTTCCTGCATAGAAAACACTGTTTTCTCTGCAAAAGAAGCACATACAAATTTTGCATGGAATAAACTCTGAACTGCAAATAGTGATTGAAAACTGTGCAGTTTTAAAAAACTTTCTTGCATCAAGAAGAAAATTGCTCAGATTACTCATTGCTTACTTTGAGAAGAAAAGTAATAAAGAATTATAACCCTAAGACAGAGCAAAGTATGCAAAGACTGATGTCCTTGTTGGTTACATATAATGCTTTGGGTTGATTCTGCGTAAATCTTTCTGTAGTTATCTCATGGAACAGGGTTAAAATAGGAAATATTTCATTCCTTGGAATGAAATATTGGAAGGTGAAGCCTGTAGTACACACCATTCGCATAAAAAGAATTATGATACATGAATACAATAGATGCATGTCACTAGGCACAGTCTAACTGGATTTCTAACTCCAACATGTACCAGTTCCTGCAATATTAGAAAAATGAGAGGACTCTTACTTATTGACCATTCATTATCATGGATTATTTTGGCTTGTTTCTAAAAAAAAATTGGCGCATAGTAAAATATATATAAATACACATCTTGCCTCCAGATGGATAGCACTATCAATCAAAAGACATGGCAAAGTTCTTCTGCCTTTCTCACTCTCATAGATATTTTGACTTAAGAAAAGTTTGCAAGAAGCCATGAGGAAAAAGGTGAAGATTGCAATGTCAAACACAATGACGCTTGGATTTCCTATAAAATTCCATGTCTGAAGCAGCATGATGTCCTCATATACTCCCATTAATAATGTTAAGTGTTTTAGTACCTGATATAGCAATAAATTAACATTCAATATTTCAGTGAGGACATTGTTTTATTTCAAGGAGGGACAGTCTCTGACCCTGTAGATATTTTTGTTACACGCCTTCAGGTTGACTCTGATTTTTGGAAACCCTTTCATAGAGTTTTCTGAGCAAAATTTATTTAGAGGAGGTTTGCCTTTGCCCTCTTCTTAGGTGGAAAGACTGTGACTTTTCCAAGGTCATTGTGGGTTTCATGGTTAAGTGGAATTTCAAACCCTGATCTCCTGACATCTTAGTTCAACAGTCATGCTACACCAGTACCATGCTGGCTCTTGCAGTTCCCACAGTCTCTTCTAATTGCCCACGTGGGGTAAGACAAATGGGAGTTGAAGGATGAAACATCTAAGCAATTTCTGCACAACACTCTTATAGCACAATTATTCCACTTTCAACATCCTATGGAATCCTGGGGTTTGCAGTTTAGGGAGGGACCGGCTGGCACCTCCCTAAACTGCAAACCCCAGGAATCCATAGGATGTTGAATGTGAAATAATTGTGCTATAAGAATGTAGTGTGGAAATGGCCCTAGACAACCTACATTTTCTCACACCCTTGTTGCCTTGTTGCCTACTATTACATTTACTTAATTCAAATATATTTCAAATATAAACCAGACACATTTTTTCTGGATGTTCCCTATCCGGTGCTTTCGTCCATAATCAGCTCAGAAGCAGAGATATGCTCAATGAATTAAACTTCCATCCTTGCCCCTCTCAGATGTCTCTCTGTGATATTACAGTAAACTAGCCTTTATGCCAATACAAACTCTCCCCATAACGTTCCAGATTTCAGAGTAATTTTATTTGTCAATGGCACATTGTCCATTACAAAGTGCTATGTAAATTCAACATAATTGCTAAAACTAATCAGTGGAAACCAGAACTCATACATTGTGCAGCCAAGAAAAGTAGAAAATAAAAGAACAAAACCAAAAGTTCATACTGATGATATATCATTCTGAACAACACTGACAATGGCAACTAAGACAACTGATCTTCTTTGTAGCCTACTGCTGCTATCTTTAGAAATCTGCAGTGGGTCTTTCAGCTGCTAATGCAAAGGTAGCAACCTTGATTGTAATGGATTTAGTATGATCTGCTAACAGGTCAAAAAGAATGTCGGCCAACATCCAAGCTGCTTTTTCTTTCAAAAGTTTTTCTGACAAATTAGTCCTAGAATCACAGTATAATGGACATCATAGTAAATAATGAACTACCTCTTTCACCTCTCCAAAGCCACAAATACGTAAGTGCTATGTATAAAGAAATCCTTTATACCTTCCCTCCAAATAAGCTGAAAGCATTGTTTGAAATAAGAGAGCAGTGAAAGCTTTTCTGAGAGCAACAAAGGTTAAATCTTGGAAGTATTGTTGAAAATGTTGTTCTCTTTTAAAAGGCTAAACCGTGGGGAGAACATTGAAATTTCCTGGTACACTTTGGCAAGAATCTACCCCAAAATACCTCAGAAATTCTATCTCAAATATAATATTTGTTCTTATGGCTTCAAAAAAACCTGGGTACCATCAATTAAAAAAAATTGTGAGAATGTTGATCAATAGCATGCCTATCCATTCTAATATTTATTTGTTTGTTGTTTAGCAATAAAGATACATTCTTCATAACAGATTATCAACCTACTGCTTCCTCTTCCATGGAAGAAGAGTAATGGGGAATCTGAGAGACAGATGGAAAGATCATTATATAGAAAGTACGTAGTGACTCCCATTATAATAAATGGTCATGAAGCAAGACCTATTGGAGACTATGAATTCATGGCCTTTGTCTATAGTTTGGTTCTTACATGGATGAAGCAGCGTTATGCTTCCATTTTCCTCCATACTGAGGAACCTGGACTTGCTAATATTAAGATAATGCCTCTGATATTTAACAGCTGCCTACTTCATGTTCTCACCTACCACTAGCTTCCTGTTCAATTTCTGGCACCTTGTGATTGCCACATTTTATAATTTTAGGGAACATGGTAATGAGATAAGCTTTCCTCTGATATAACAAATGGGCCACACTTCTTTCATTATGAGGATGAAATTACTGTTCTCATCCTTGCCAATCTTCTGTGCTGTCTTCTCACAGCTTGCAGGGGGCAAATATCTCCAAAATAAGTTCACTGAAATCTAGTAAGAAAGGGTGGGAATATAAAAAAACTCCCATGTGATGAAACTTAAAGTAGAGTACTTCTTTTCAGAATACATATATTCATACAAAACATTAAAAACCTTAGACCACTGATTCAAAGTTTTAATATTTTATACAACCCTATTTTGTTATTTTTAATTGAGACTATACTATTTTATTTTTAAGGTTGAATTTTGTATATGGCAGTTAGGTTGCCAAGATACCATTTTGAATGTGGCTGCTTCTGCCATAGATTAAAATATGTATTCTTCTGTATAAGTGTTACCCTAAATAGTGAGAAGGAAAGAATCTTGTAGTACAACAGAAAACGCTTTAGTTGATCTATGTGAAAATAAGTGCACTTGTGAAAATTCTGGGTTGTCTGTAGCAGTGAGAACAATGAATTTGCACACAAGTTTCTTGTGAAGAATGGTCTTACACAGTAGTTCTAGAATGCAAAACTATTTGTTCTTTTGATAGGTCCCTCACTACAAAATATGTAAATAAGTAACCAAAAACTTGAGAATAAGCTTCAGATTGACCCTGACAGAAGCAGCCAATTATTTGATTTGAGATACCACATCTATCAGAATGGTCATCCACAGTATTTAAAAGGATAGGAAGAAAAAATACTGGAAGACTGATGAATATTAAACCTCACATATCCTATGAAATCAAGGAAGTGATTTTTGTGGGATTTCTGTCTGTGCAGATGGATTTTGCCCAGTGTTATACTACCAGCTGCAATTAAAATTCATACTCTGATGAAAACCTCTACAAGCCTACTGATTGCTTTTTTTAACATACTGATGGGAAAAACAAGACAGGGTTGGGATTGCATGGATAATCCCAAAGACAGCATTCCAATCTCTACTGAAAAAGCCTTGCTCCATGTGATCATGTCCCAATAGAATAAGCCTCAAAGATGAACGAGGCTTCATACGTGGATCTTAATGTATAAAGAACTTGTGTATACATAGGTGAGAACAAGACATAGGACTTTAAAGGTGACATAAATATATCCAGAACTAAAAGAAAGCAGGCATAGAGGAGAAAGAATTGATAGAACAAGCTTCCTTTGTCCCACTCAGTTTATGAATTGGGCCATGAAATTCCTCACTAGAAATTTTGAAGAAATTTATATTATTTATGTATTTATTAAGTTTATATCCTGCCTTTCTGCACCCAACAGGTCACAAGGCAGCTGATAACAATGTAAGTTCAAAGTAAAAGCAAATACTATTTTTTAAAAAAGAAAAACAATTGAATAAAACACAGCTAAAAATAGCTTGATAACAGCAGTCCCCATCAATTAAACTGCAACTAGATGCCAAAGACTCATCTCAATAAAAAGTTCTTTGCTTGCTGGTGGATGTACAACAGGGAGGGGACAGCTGATGTCAAAAGCCATGCCACACTGGAAGCTACAGGCCAGTATGTGGCATCCCCCATATTGGATAAGAACTCTCCTTTGTTCTTACAGCTATCTGAAGGGGCCAGGGCAGGAAAGTTCTGAAAGGCCTGTCTTTGCTGGGTATATCTCTGGATATTGAAAGCTACACTCTTGTAATGTCGTCTCTTTATAATGTCATCTATAATGCCAAGGGAAAAAAAATCCAAGAAGTAACTGAGACCATTTCCTTAGGACAGGGCTGCCCCGTGATGGGGATGTGATGGCAGCAGTCTGTGGGTCGTGCTTGTGCACAACATCACTGGAGTCCCACTGCCATCCCTTTCCACCCAGCATGATCACTGGATATTCTCTTAATAAATGGGAAAGAGCTTGGCTGCGCTGCAGAAGGCAGGCATGTGTCGCTCACGCTTCCTTCTGCAGGGAGCTGGCTGGGTGTGGAAGGGAGTGTTCCTGTGACACTTTCTTCCTGGCAAAGGCGCTGTTGAGATCATGATGGGAGGACAACAGAAAGAGGTAAGGTGTGAAATGGCCTAAGTTTGGAATGACATTGTTTGATTGGAACTAATGCTATTGGGATGACTTATGATTAGTAGCACTTGAACCTGGACAGTGTATGATCTAATCAGCACTGCCTTGCTAGTATTCTGTTGAGTGGCCATCCTTGGGTTCACATCATTTAAATTTGTTGGATTTCCAGATAAAGAGAGGTAGGCAGGGGACCAAAGAATCGAAAAACACATGTCAACTTAAGTAAGGGTTACATGAAAGAAAGGGGAATTCAAAAGTGTTGCATTATGATGGAACATAAAAACGCAGAAGTCTCTGCCGTGTAGGTGACAACAGCTTATATCCGTTGAGCTTATACTAGTAAGCAGTTTTCATTCATTTCCCAAGAAATTCTACTTTTTAGAAGTGTTATCAATCTGCCTGAGTAAACAGCCTATGTTAGTTCATATGACTTTCATCACCACTTTATAATTTCTAAACAGAATGTGTAACTGTATGATCTGAACTAAATTACTACAATAGAAAAACCAGACAGAATTCAGTATCATTCCACAACCACATTCCATCACAATCATGTGACTTTTGGTTTAGTTGGGAAATATTTTTCTTGCACAATGCCATAATAAAATAATAATAATAATGATGATGATGATGATGATGATGATGATGATGATGATGTAAAAGCAATGTGCATTTTTCTCTGAATTTTTTGATAAGCAGAATATTAATATGTTTATAATATTAATAATGCTATTGGATACAGTTCCATCTAGTGGCTGAAAAAACTAATTGCATCAGTTGCTTAGATGATGAAATCAAAGAAGAGCATGATGGGAGCACATGCTGGTACTAAAAGAACCCTGTACAGAAATGAAAGTAGAGACAAAATAACTGAATTCCAATTACATGGATATATTATGTTTATGAAATGGCATCAGGCTACAGTTGAAATATGCCTGCAGTATTGTTAAAGAAACATCTTTATTATGGCCATAGCCTGGTGGTATAAATACCCAGCAGACACTCTTTGCATGTTTGATATTCAGTATAACAGGTTGGGAACCCCAGTCCCAAAAACATCCTGGTGGGTTCACTTTAGGTTTGCCATAAGTTGGAAATGACTTGGAAGTGCACAACAACAACAATGGGTTGGATCCGGCAGTGCCCATCTACCACTGTAACAGATATAGCCCATCTACTGCATTATCTTAAGGAGCAGGGCCAAGGTAGGAAGCCAGTGACATTGTTTGAAGTCTGTTTGCATGTGTGTGTGTGTGTGTGTGTGTATAAGAACCACTCATAACAATGTCAGCTCTGCATTCCTCTGGAGCTAATTTAAAGTACAGTGATGACTGCAGTGAAAGATGAGACCAACAGCATTTACCAGTAACTTGCGCTTTTACTGATGCCGGTAAAAATGCCTGCAAACTACCTATTGCTTTCCATCTTAATCTGCTTTAGCCTCCAAGGAGTACACATCCTATTATCGCTTGTGCTTCTTGATTTTAACTGATCTTGTTCAAGAGTAGCTGGTAACTGGATTGTAGCCTGAGTAATTGGATCACTACATTGGATCAGACATTGTACTTTGTTGCAGGAGATCGCTCTCCTACATTGTTAATAGCTATTGCGTTCTGCGTCCTTCCCACTCAAATTCCAATCTTTCCAACAGATTTAGCTATTTGAGGATTTGACAGAGTATTAAATGGTAAAGATGATGATGATAAAACAAAAGAAGCTGGCAATTTCATGAACTGCCTTGGCTGCCCACTGTGGCCAGGTGTTTGTAGAAAGGAGAAGAGAATAGCAGTGGGCTGAACCAGGAAATCAGTACCAGAGATGTTTTTCGCTTTCTTGTGTTTACTTTGTTAGCAGTTACTTGTTCTCCTGCAGGTTTTCTCTCTCACAGGAAATAGCCGTGATTTTCTTTCCTTGAACTTAGTTGGCTCTTCTGCTTTGCTTTGGTCTTCTGCTATCTCATTCTCTCTCTTCTTTCTTTTTCAGTCAGTTCCTTTCTCAATTCCCTAAGCATAACCCAGTCCATTTGAGTGAGCCAACTACTCTACAACCTTCTCCTAATCTGTGATTGCAGTAGAGTGAAGGAGAACTTAAGAACAAAGCTAGGGCAAGTGTAATGAAGCTTTAAGTTTAGAAGATAAGAATCACTTTCTAAAAACAGTTTAGGTGGCTCAATACAACGCAAGTTTCCAGAAGGACAGTCATGTTGGTCCAATACAGCAAAATCAGTGAAGAGTCCTAGAACTAATGAGTTTTACTGGGCATCTGCTTGTGGGGATTGCAGTCCACATGTTCAGGAGAATGACAAGCCTTTATATACACATGTAGAGTTTGTGTGGGGGTGTAAAATATAATAAAAATGAAAAAGGACCATCAGCAGGCTGGTAATAATCTTCCTCCTGCTCTCTTCTTCTCTGTTTGGAACTCAAGGTGATTTACAACCCTTAAAACAGAACAAAACAAAAAGAAAAGAAAAGTTAACAGGATACAGAAGTTAGAAATGTAATTAAACTATCAAAAACAAAACCAGTTAAGAACTTAAACTCAAAACTTAACCTGCCAAAACAATGGGACTGAGAAGGGAGTTCCAGAGCCTTTGAGAAGTCACTAAGAAGTCCCTTTCCTGTGTTCCTACCAATGTATTGTACTTTTTTGTATTTCTATTACATTTCACACTCACCCAACTCTTGTATGCATATCAGTGTCTCTTTAATAATGCTGTGCTCTGCATCCAAAGAAACAGACCGCAAGTATTCACTGCTTCACAAACAGACAAACAAAAAAGAAGCAACTTGAGATTTCACTGAATCCTGCCTGAACGATTTATTGTAAATGTAAAAAAAAATCCATGTAGTTGTGCATTAGATGTCAACAAAGAAGGGACTATAGAATGCCAAATATAAAATAATGCTAAAGAAGATTAACATTATTAGAAATACCTTGGGAACAGGAGGGAGAAGGGGATTGGTTACCTAGAATATCTTGGTTATCTGAAATATGCCAGCCTAGTTTTAAGACTACTGCTGTGCCAACATGCCCAAGCTTCTCTCGTTATGACTGTGTAATTGAGGAAGGGACAGTTGATTAAGGGGAATGGGTGATATTGCTGAGTAGAATTATGCATACAGCAAACTGTATAGATTTCTGGGGAAATGAAAGGAGCATTCCCCCCCCCCCCGTGAATGCAGAAATTCTTCATGTGATGCATGTGTACTATGCCACAGTAGGACACTATGGAGGCCCTCTGTTTCTTCCATCGGAGTCGGTCTGATCTGTGCGTGTGTGTGTGTGGGAGGAGGGAATCCAAGGGCTCAGAACAGAACCGGGAAGTAAGCAATTACAAATAAATTCCTTCTAATTAATTTCTTCCTCATGAAGTAAGGCATAATGTCACTTTACACTCACAATGTAACAAGGGACAGCTTAATTCCTTTTGCAGCCTTAAATGAGCATTTATAGTTAGGGGCTATCTGAATTCACAAAATGGCAAAGGATTAATTAAACTTTAATTAATTAATTAAATTTATTTAATTATTATTATTTTTTTAATTTTAAAGGAACTGTCTTAGTCACTTTTGGGAAAGAGGAAACAGGACTTCTTTAAGTCCTTTCCTGAAAGCTAGTTTTCCTGCAGGGTCAAGACCCTTACAGATTATGGAGTTTTTGTTCATTCTTCACTCTCCCAGTTTTTAGGCTTCCAAAGCTCACTACGTTAGTGACATTTAATGATTTGTATAGTTGTATAACTAGAAGTCTGCTTCCTTTTTTTTTTTTTTTTTTTACTCCTGCCCCTTCCATTGAATGTCCTTGGCAAAAGTGTGTGTGGACATATCTGTCACTCCCTATCTGCTGTTCTTATGGCAGAAAGAAAGAGCAGGGAGAAAGAAGACGCAGAGACCATATATATGAGCAATTTGGTGGCCATCTAGGTAAGCAAGTTTGCTACAAGCAAAAGCTTGGAAAGCAAATATTCACTTTTTTTTTAGCTCTTGCTGGTGAACCAGTTATAATAAATGCTGCATACACATAGGGGAACAAACAATAATCTAATTTGACATACAGTCCATGCTGTCTCTCAGGACTATAATGGGCAATAATAACTACAAATATAGGAATGGCTTTAAGATAAGGTAGCATATGAAAGCCACAGTGTAGTAATTCAACCAAAATATTGTTTACTTATTCAAGTACTTAGAACCTGAAGGGATCCCCCCATAATTATAAATCATAATCATTTATGCCATATAGAGTTAGCTCAGGTTGTGTGTATGTTGTCTTTGAAGTATATTAGATATTTCAGACTGACATGAAAGTATGAAAGTTTTCTATTAAATGAAATTTCTGCAAAGATAATTATTAAATCTACACATCATAACATTTTACCAGGATAATTCAACAGAAAGAACTGCGGAATAGTTAAAGCTGGGTGAGCATGGTGAATTCTGAACATTTCATCTGGTGAATTTTTAAAAAGAGATTCCTGTAAGACTAAACGAAAGCAGCAACCTGGCAGTGAGTTCTTGCTTTTATTCGATTTCGTCTGTTCTCTCAGAGGTATGCACACACACATTTTAAATTTAAAAATGATACTTGAAATTATAGTCTTCCTTTTAATTTGTTCTTAGGGATTCTGTGGTAACTATCAAGGATAATGTTAGTCCTGATTAGACTAGGCACATTGAATCAATGAAGATATGCCTATGTATTGACTCGCCTTTCAAAAATGATTCAATGAGAGTTCTCTATTGTACTTTATTGGATACTAGCATTTAGTTTAAATTCATCTTTGCATTTAATGTACAAAAACTGTAAAAGGAATTTCTGGGGACAAATGCAAGAAGTGATAATTATTAGGATCATAGCAGGTACACAGATAGAATGAAATCCTTTCCTTCTCATTTGAAGTCTGGAGGAAAACTCTCTTTTGAAGCTGTCATTAGATGAGGAGATCCATATCGACTGTTTCTATACTTCTGGTCTGCATTTAGTCTTGTCTAGCTGGATTTAAAAATAGACTTTTTGGTGAGAGATTTCTTAGGTAGAGGTTAGGAGTGTAAATATTTGTTATTCAATCCCACATGCTTCAGGGTTCTATCTTGGGCCAAGTATTGTACAACACTTTTATGACAGCATAGGAGGCAGGTTTATCAAATTTGCAGGTGACAATAATTGGGAGTGGGATTTTGTTAGCAATATATTTATGACTTTTTCCATTCCCATTTGATCCAGCTTTTCAAATGTCAGTAGAGGTGTCAGGTGATACATGTATCATGAATAGTTTGAGGTATTACTTGAAAAAGTCTGTGTATTGGACACATTGAAATCAGCATGAAAAATCTGTCATTGATTTCAGTGGAGTCAACCTGCAGCTAAGTTTGGATCTATCCTAAAATCCTACTTTGAACTCTCCTTCTAGGGTTAGACATAGTTAAAGGGTAAGGACTCACTCATGAAATGTCTTAATATCAGATTCCTGTTAAAATTATGACAGTAGGTCCAAGATTCCCATTTTTAGTTGGGAATACTCTGAACCCAGGCTTGGTGGTACATAGCGCCTTTCACTACCTTTTCTGCTTTATTGGATGCAACTCTTCCTGGGGATTAAAACAATGTGCTAACCTCCCAACTGGATTATTTCACCTAGTGTGTCCCTAAGGATGACTAAGGCCCTTTTCACACCTTACCTCTGTCCTGCGCGGTCATACAGGGATCACATGAGCAGCCTCTTCTGTGAGGCTGCCATGTCCCTGCTGCTTTGGCTCTGCAGGAGCTGCCTGCTGGCTGGCAGACATCATGAAGTCTCCGTGTCTTCCTTCCTTCCACAGCTGGGTATTTTCCAAGGCTGCACTGGGAAAGGAAGTGCAAGGGCTGCGGCTCTGGAGCTCCGCACACAAGGTAAGTGCGTGTGGGGCCCCGGAGCAATGCGTGATTGCACACCATTTTTGGCTAAAAGCCGAAAATGATATAGTGTGCAATGGGCACCTTCCAGCCCTGGCAGCATCACATGATTGCGAAGATGTCATCTGAAATGCTCCTCGTAATCGTGCGATGCTCCAAAGGCCCTTTTGCATGAGAAATGCCATGTGAAAAGGGCCTAAGATGTGTCAAATAGTTAAGAATCTAGTTGCTGGAAATGTAAGTGATATAGCCAAAGCAGAATATATTATGACAATTCCTGAAGAAGTACTTTGATTTTCATTTGCTTCTGAGTCAAAGTGTTGACACTGGGTTGTATGACTCTGACACTGTTCCTCCATTTACAGACTTGAGAGAATGCTACTATAATGGATTTATGAGTATTGGGAGTAGCAACCTTTGCATGCTTAATTAACTGGCTAGTTAGTTTGCATGTCTATTGTAGGCATAGAGGAGACTGCCTAGAGTAAACTTCCTGTTGTTTGGTCAACACCTACTTCCCCTTGCATGTTCTCTTCCTCTTTCCCTTTTGTTTTTCGGCTTCCCTGCAAGTATGTGGTCTTTGATCCTCCAGCAAGCACGCTTTCTTATAAGCATGTGAGTTCCTATGTTCGTCTTACTTTCTTCAAGAATTGCACCTGTGTAAACTATGCACAAAATTTTGTGAATAAACTTTTCATACTTTTTAACCAAACTGTTTGTGTTTATTTTGAGCTAGATTAAGTGTGCCTGTGGTGGAGATGATAAAGTGGGACTGGTAATTTGTTTAATTTCTACTTGTGCATTACTAAATGCTCTGCTAATTTGGAGACTTATTACTAAAAATCTCTCAATTCCCCAGCCATGAGGAACTCATTCACTATTTGAGACTGGTACATTGAATATTCAAAAATATCTCACTGAAGAAACCTACAAAATGACTCCATAGTTTCTGGGAGTGGTTGATTTACAAGCAATTAAGAGTGTATATTTATTTCAGACAGCTACAGATTGTAATTATTAGGACATGACTTCCTTCAGTGTCTCTTCTTATCTTGTTATGACTCATTGTAGCTGTTTTTCATTTATGTTTATATTCTAAGTTGTTTGAATTCCATTCAGACCTATATTTTTGTATTTTGGATTGTTTATTATTTGCTTGGACTGTTTTAAAAATATTTTTAATATATTGCTTAAAATAAAAATTACTGCTTATCTTCTTTGTTATTTGTTATGTGTTATTTTGTTTATTGTTTATGAGCTATGCTTATTTATCATGCTGTCTGACATGTGTTCCTCCCTATAACCATCTAATTGCAATGAAAACTTGATTCTGTTTATCTTTTCTTAGCCAACCTTAAAAAAACTCCTGCCAATTCATGTACAAATTTATTTTAATAATGCTGGATAGAGAATGGATATGTGTTTAACCATGCATGTGCAAGAAGCATAACATATGCATCCATCTATGTACATCTTCCCTCAATACTAACAAAGCACTCTTGTCTTGATGTTATGATAGACATTTCACAAACCATCTTATCCCACCTTATCCCCTTAAAGGGAAGCACAAGGTGAATTGACGGATGAGTGACTCTAGTTTTGGTGTTGGGGTGGTGAGTGGCCACCCATCTGGGGTCATCTTGGAGGTTGCCTCCATTTCAAAGGGTGTCATCTGACTTTCCCTGGTTGCTGCTTGTCCAGAATTGAAGATACCACTTTTTGAAGAGTGTCCTTTTAAAAACTTTCTCATTTACTCCAGAATTTTCAAGCATTATGTTGGTTTGTTTAGTTTGTTCTGCTGTTTTGCTATTCCTTGTGGTTTTCTTTTACTCTGTTTGTACTGTGATATTGTTTTTACTGAATTATGGTAGATTTTGGGTCATTGTGCCTTCCTAGGATGAAGGGCAGGTTAAAACAATACCTATCATTTCTATATAAATTACATAATGATTCTTTAATAAAAGCTGTCTAATATTTAATAATTAAGCATGTTTCTTCAGATGTCACAATATCATTCAGAAGTCTCTCATACCACTTCATTCTTTCTTTTTCTATTTACCAGTCTGGGAACAAGAATTTAGCATAGGCTGGGAAATTTGCTGGCCATGGCTGCTTCAGGGGAAGCTTTACATTGGCTGCTCCCAACAGCTATATCTGCTTGCATGCTCAATATATAACCAACTTCATTTAAAGCAGAGCAAGGACACAATCCTACTGAACTTCAGGGAATTCATTTATGAGAATGAACAAGTTGGATTGTCCCTGTCAGAGATGAGCAAAACGTGGCCTCCAAACTGATTGAATCCGCCAGAGATCAACATTTTTGTCTCCAAATGCCTTCTAAAGGACATGGTGGGCATTTACTATACACCTTTGCATTCTCCATCCCCCAGGCCATTATAGGCTCAAGAGAGCCTTTAAAAAAAAAAAAAGGAAGTGGAAAGAATGCCTTCCATTTATTTCTTGTTGTTAAAAAGGCCTCTACTGGGCCTACAAAGCTTCCTGAAGTTCTGTAGGGATATTGGGAGCAATTTTTTTTGTGATACAGGCCCTCCAAAATCCCCCAAGCTAGCTAGTGCAGCCTTTTAGCCTCCCACAGTCCTATGAAGTCATATATCTGTCTCACTGACTTATTTCCAAGTAAGCATGCATGCGATTGCATCTTTTACTTCGAGGTTAGACTGAAATTATGTTAGTGATTTATCCTTATGTAAGTTCAAATTATCCTTACATAAAGAATTTTTGGGGTCATTCTGGAAACTGGAATTCTCCGCCAATCTCACGCAATGACCAATTTCCCTCTCTCTCACACACATATAAAACCCAGTTTTTAGCTGCTGCAGCCTCCTCAAACACACATTTTCTGGGCAGTGGTGAATGGGGAAGTGGTAGAAAAGTATCCAAGCATCACTGTGTTCATATAACTGGATGCACAGCACTGATATCATGCTTCAGGACCTCAAGGGATCACTAGGACATCCCAGAGGATTCCTCATGTCTATGGCCATTTCTGCACTAGACTGTTATAACACTATTATTCCCCTTGCAACATCCTATGGAATCCTGGGGTTTGCAGTTTCAGGAGGGGCCAAGTGGCATCAGGATTCCATAGGATGTTGCAAGAGAAATAATAGTGCTATAACAGACTAGTGCGGAAATGGCCCACGTGTCCATCCATAGGAAAATAGCTAGATGATTTTCTGCTGCTGTCCTGCTCTCCAGAAGCTGGAAAATTGACCTTTTAGAAGTGAGTGGAGTGTGTGTGTGAGAGAGGGCAGAAATTTTGTATTTTCACCTATGTGGAAAGTTACAACTATGTTTCCTGATCCTGGATCTCAGCCAGCATTTCACTAGTGAAAGCAATGTGACCTAAGATCAATCAAGAAGGCTCAGCAATTTCATTGGGGTTTAAGCCCATTTTGTTGGAATTCATCTAGACTTTCTTTGCTCTTGTTCTGTCAAAAAAATAAAGCAGAAGAAACGGATGAGAAATTTGTTTGAATCCCTGTCTATTCAACCATGTTAGCACTAAATTATGGTGATTGTAAATACTATTTTCTGAATGTTTCTCCCTCTTTAACACCTATATGGTAGGCAGATGCAACACGATTGTCCCCATTTTGAGAACAGTTGCACTTCTTGTCAGGGTAAATGGGGAGAATTTGATTTTAGTGTTGTTTTTTTTAAAGAGTCCTTTAAAATGTAGAGGTTTCCTCATATTTGGGATGAAAAAACTTGAATTTCAGAAAATTTGAATGTCAGAAATAATAAAACAGAGATATTCCTACCTCTGTTTGAAGAGGGAATGTGGGTAGAATTACGTACTCACTGGGCACAGAGTTAGCATCATCGTATCATAGCTTTACTTTAGAGCTGTTTCTTCAGTGACAGTTTCTGTGCGTAAGAAACTATGGGAACAGAATTAAGTTAGCAACCATGTTGAGAGTGGGTGTTGAAAAGGAGAGTGAAAGACAGAAATCCACATAGTCCAGTAGAACAGTTTCATCAACTATTTTGTGAGTCTAAGCTGGTAACAATAAAAAGTCACAAAGCTTCATTTTTTTTTCTTTCTCATGCCACTAACTATACATCATTCTAAACTGCAAAAAAGTGTCTTCCTTTGAAGGAAAGTAGTCTCACGCTCCTTCAGTCCACTTTTTGTAGATCAGAATTGGATTTGAAAGGGTCTCTCGCATCAATAGCAATAGACACCACCTGTGAATTTATATGCCTCCAGTGGCAGAGTACTTACAACTGTGTTTCTAAGTTATTGCATTTTAATTTCATTAAATTTTATTTAAACTAGATTGATGCGTTAGGCAGCAGAATGATTGTATAACACGGCTTATGTCTGACCATTTCCTGTGCTTTCCACTGTGCCCTGAGTGCCAATTTGCTGAAGAGGAATAGGATAGAAAATGCCATCAGGAATGATTTGCTGTTCACATTTAGTCAGAGTTGAATTGCAGAACTTTGGGCCAAATACCAAGTGTCCATTTATGAGAACATTCAAAAAGTAGTGTGGAAAGAAGAATCAGTCTTGAAGGGTTTCCTTGTAATTCCAGGAATCTATTCATCCATTTTCAAATTAATTACTTGTATGTTATATATCAGGATACTTTTGGCTCTTTAAACAGTGATGGTTTATCAGACTGACTATCAGATCTCATTTTTCATCCCATGTTGCTTTGAAAAATGTGATCTGAAACTTACAGACAACTTCCTAAGATGCCAAGAATCCAAGGATATTTACGGAGAAGAATAATTTATGGTTTCTGATTATAATATGGCACAAACACGACTCACACATGCAAGAGAGCTTGTAGATCATTCCCCCTTTCCACCATGCATATAACCTTCATTGTTATCAGTTCAACTGTTATATGCATCAGTAATTCACAAGCAGACATTTCTTGAATAATCTATCAACTCCCTTTTTTTCTCCAGCAGATTGCATCACCCTGGTTTTTTGCCACAGAAGGTCAGTTCTAGCTCCTATTCAATACTCTACATATGATGGCAGACTGTTAATTGCCTTCATATTAGCTTCAATTTATGGAAACCCTATGAATAAGAAATACAATAAAATCTAAAATCCTCAAAGGAGCAATAGTTTTACTGGACAACCCAAATGCAGAAAATACATCTTGCAAGCTTTTGAAGCTTCATTGACTTCTTTGTCAGGGAAAGATGTTAAAATCATACAGCAGAAGAAAAGTGATGATGTTAGAGTCACAGATCTATATATATCATCTTAGATATTTTTTCTGTTGTCAGTTAAGATGGTCAAGAAATTATCCTAGAGCCCTTGTCAGGAACAACTCTGCTCAGGTCTTGCAAGCTCAGAGTTGTAGCTTCCTTGATTTACTATCCATTTGTTAAGTGGTCTTCCTCTTTTCCTGCTGCTTTCCACTTTACAGAACATTATTGTTTCTGCCAGCAAGTCATATCATCTCATGATACACAGCTGGTTCTCCATGTCTATGGTTTCTATACTGACAAATTCAACCAACCACGAGGAGAAAATATTAAAAAAAAAAAATATCAAAAAGCAAGCTTTGCTTTTGCCATTTTACATAAGGGATGCCATTTTACTATAATGTTGTACATAATGGACTTGATCATCCATGAATTTTGGCATCCACAGAGGATCAAGGAACCAAGCCCTAGCAGATGCCGAAGGCCCACTGAATGTCCAAAGTGTGATTGCCTCAGTTTAGTTTTTTTAGCATCTAGTGAGAGTTCAGGCTTGTTTTGTTCTCAGTCCAATCTATTTGTCTTTTGACAGTGCATGATATCTATAGTACTCCATTCCACTACTATATTTCAAAAGAGTTGATTCTTCTGAGCTGATGGCAATGGGAGTGTGACCCCTCACAAACATAGCACTATATATCTTCTGCTAGAATAGAGGTGTGAAAAGTGAAGAGCAGGTCTGCGTGCAGCCTTTTCCCAGGCTGTTCCTGGGGAAAAAGGGAAGAGTTGCCATTTCTGGGGCCCTATAATACTACATAATTATAGTGAAATCATGGGAATTTCAGTTTAGGGAGGGTTATTTAGAATTCTCAACCAGAGAGCTCTAGTCCTCACAAATCTGTAAACCCCAGGATTCCACAGGATATAGCCAGGACAGTTAAAGTAGAATCATAGCACCATAACTGTGTACATGTGAAAGGGCCACTGGAATCTTCAAACGTGACAAGTCACTTTTTAAATAAATTGCAGCTCCTCTGAATAATTTCCTGTATTTTAAAATACCCCCTTTCCCCCTAAAAGTAAACAACTTCTTCCTTAAAAGCAGACAAGTGGCCACTTTTTATTGTTGCTTTGGCAGATGGGGTGGTCAACATGGCTATGATGTTAATTAGGTCTTGAATGGTTCTTTCAAAATTTCCCAGATCCTTTGCCAGAAGAAAATGCCATTTTAATATTGTTTTAACCTTAATTTTGCACGTCTTTAGCTATATGTACTTTATTCTGTTTTATGCTTTTTGTAAGCGACCTTGAGTCCTAATCTGGGAGAAAGGCAAGATATAAATAAAGGATGGATGGATGGATGGATGGATGGATGGATGTCTTTACAGCAGAAAGACAGGTTCAACATCATTAGAAAGCACATTTGATATTGTACTTTACATCACCACCTGTGGCTGGCACCCTGTAGGGACATATACACACTTAAGTTTCCTTCCTGCCCTCTGTACAGTCACATAGGGGTGAGGGGGCAGGAGGAGCAGTTTGCCCTAGGCAGCAATGTTTTTGGGGTGCCCCATCCCACAGCCATGCCCCCACACACCCTGGCCATGCCCCTGCGTACCCTGGCCATGCTCCTATGCACCACAACCACACCCCATGCACAGTAGCCACACCCTCTATGCTGCTGCCTCACCCCCTCCACCCTCCCTCTCCACACTTCAAGCTCCGCCACTGCCTCTGTACTTTTAGGAGGGGGCTATGGGAGTTGGCTTCCCATCCTCTCCTTGCAGCAGTCCACCCACTCATTAACCCCAAATTACTGAACAGCCTCTGAAACTCCCTCCATGACTTTCCATTCTTCAAGAGGAGCATATAGGATTGCCAAAATGTTTGACTACTTTCCTGTAGCCAGACATGAAATGATGACATCAGGACTGAGACCTGCTGGGATCCTGCAGAAATCTCAGCAATTCTTTTTTCATTTTGTGTCTGGCTACGGGGACATAGCCAGACACTTCTATGCCTTGATCACTTCCCACAAAGCATGGAATGGCCATACTGGTGGCCTTACAAGCTGTTCAATAAGTCAAAGGGGAGATATATTGCTCAGCTTGGCACATGTCGATCTACTACTCCACATGACACTATGCAGGACTGAAGTTCTTATTTTCTTATAACACAAATGCAAATGGTAGTAGAATGAAGCAGCACTCTTTTCATGTAGAACCTGGGCCTCAGAAGGATACCATAAAATTGAAAATAGATTTATTAAAATAAATGATAACAAGTATCTGTATGAATAAGACACCAGTTGTTTTGGTTTCTTGTTTCCTTCATGATGTCAGCTGGAATGGGAATGATAATCCAATGGCAGTTATAGGATAATCCAATGGCAGTTATAGGATTTACAAGCTCTAAGCTTGAGATTCAAAGGATAATGTAGGAAGCACTATAGTGATATTGTCCTCTAAATTGATCTCTAACTTAATGTCATATGGTGTCAAGTAACTCAGTCTTCAAATCCAAAAGTTTTCTGTCTCTCTCTCTCTCTCTTTGTTTCCCAAGAATGATTGGATCATTGAGCTTATCTATAGGAAATATTGCCATGTATGTGTGTGGAAATGAAACTTATCAATGATGTATTATGTTTGTCAGAATTTAAAAACAGTAATAACATGGAAAATGAATGGTGAGCTCAGACAACAGACTTGGAAAAAGGGACAAATGTTCTCCCAGAACACTTGTAGTGTCCATACACCAAGAATTCCCTATCTTGTGCTGTGTCCATGTGTTTTTGGCTTATTCACCATACAAGTTACTGTGAATGCAGGACTAGCTCAGGCTGTGCAGCCCCCATGTGTACTACAGCACAATGGGAAACAATTTACTCTGCCAGGTTCTTCTGTTTCTAGTTTGGCATTCAACCATTATACTGGGAAGCTACCATCTGGATGCACCTTTTAACAGAAGCAAGGCAGACTTCACAGTTGTCATTCCCAATTTTGCTTTGCTAGACTGCCTCAGATATAACAACAATTTTCAGGGAATATTATTATTGTTTTAGAAAAAAATGAAGAAAATAAATAAAAAATAAAGAATAAATAAATAAACAAAGTAAAGATGGATGAACTATTCTGTAATTCATTATAGTATTTTTCCTGGTATTGAAGTTAGCGTGACTGGCCTGTAATTTCCTGGATTATCTCGCCCTCCTCCTCCTCCTCCTCCTCTTAAGAGGGACAGTGTTTTCTCATCTCCAGTCCTCTGGCACTCAGCTGTTATCCAAGATTTCTCAAAAATAATGGCAAGATTGCCAAAGGGCTATAAAATTTGTGCATTCTTCAGCAAAATAATCCCAGTTGTAGTCTTCCTACTTGTGTTTTATGTGCATAAAGCAATATTTTTGCACAAGAATCAAGTTTTATACATTGGTGCCCTTCATTTTTTTCCTGCATAGTACAACCTGTGCATTATTGTAGGAACAAAATAAGCAAAAATTTGTACACAGACTGAACCAGGAGGGACCAACACCTTATAAGACACCCATGAGGCAACAGTGGTCAAAACTCTGCAGCCTATATTTCAAGGAGTTTGAAGCTAAAATAACATTCAGTATTTAGCAGCAATAACATAGTGCCCAAGTGCTGGATTTAGAACCGTTCTCTTCCAAACAAAGTATGTACATGTTTACAAAATATTCACAAAATTGATAAGTCAAGAAGATTACACAATTAAAAAATTAAAAAGTACAATTAAAAAAAAACAGAAAATCATTTAGGAATTTACATCACATGCAAAAACAAGACACTAAATGTCCTAGCTTTTATACCTTTTTGGTTATGTAACCAAGAAATTCCTAGCAAAACAAGACATGAGCAAAATGAAATGGAGGATCCAGAAGAACAAAGAAATTATACTAATCTTTACAGGAAAAGCTGGTCATAGCTCAGTCAATTGAACTCACTTAAGCAAACAGGATCGCAAGCATTTGAGCTTCTTGATGTCTAAATGGGTTCTTTTCAAACACAAGATGAATTCATTTCCTCGCAAACGAACATCCTTGAAACACTCATAAACAAGCAGCTTTTTCAAAAGTGCATTGAAAAAGCTAGTACAATATGGAAACTATAGCAAGGGACAGAAATAAGTCTTCTTTACAATGGGGAAGAAAGAGCCCTATCAAAGTACTGGGATAAAGCACTGGAATGTTAGCAGTATTTATAATTCTAATTATGACGTGGTCCTTTTAAAAAAAACAAAACAAATAATTTTTAAACAGTGGTATCAATGTATGTTGAAGTAGAATTCACCTCCCATTATTGCCCATGTTGACCAGAGTTGATGTGAGCTGAAGTTCAATAACATCTGGAGGCTGGCCACTTTTCCACCCAATTTAAAACAACAGCAGCAATTTCTTACCTGCATCTCTCTGTGGATTGAGGTGGGAAACAACAACAATAAATAACACATCACATCACATCACATAATGTAACATTTATTTAAAGAGCATATAAAACCAATTGATGTTTAAAAATCATTAATAAATACTTTAAAAACAATAATTTAAAAATAATCTGGGTAAATTGCCAGAAGAGATTGGTCTTTACTGCAGATTTAAATTTAGACAGCATCTTAATCTGATGAATCTCCTCCAGAAGGCCATTCCAGTCTGCGGGTGTTCAAAGAAAATGTCCTCTGGGCAACATTAGTCTAGTTTTGGCTGACTGAAGTAGATGACTCCCAGAAGATCTGAGTGTACAGGGCAGATTGTATGGGAGAAGGTGATTCTGCAGGTAACCTGGGCTCAAACCATGCAGGGCTTTAAAAGGCAAAAACCAACACATTTGTCAAGAAACTAACTGGTAGCCAGTAGAGTGATTTTAATATTACTGTAATATGGTCACTCCTAGATGTACACACAATGAATCTAGCTGCCATGTTTTGATCTAGTTGAAGTTTCTGAATTTGGTGCAGAGGTGGCCCAGTGTACAAGAAGTTACCAGTGAAGGAACTACCATCTTTAGGTCCCCCAATTCTAGGAAAAGTGCAGCTGGCATAACAGCTGAAGCTGATAATAAGCACTCCTGACCATTGTGTCAAATGAAAGTACAACTTTGCAGACTGTAGAGACACAGCTCTGAGAAGCAATGCTATGTGCTTATCATGATACTGGCTCCTGCATGGGTGTGGGTAGCCATCTTTCCCCATAAACAGTTGCAGTGTAGTGATGCTTCAAAAAGAGGACATCCTTGCTAATGGGCATCAAGTGGGTCTGTTTTCAAAGTGTGCAGTAGCTCCACTATTGAGCCATGGCTTTCATTCATAGAAACAATGATAAGAGAAACCCTTGGATCTACGTACAATTAAATATTACATATGACTTTCAAAGGTCCTTGAATTCCTACCATCATTCTTGTTAGATAGAATTGGCACAACAGAATTGCAGTGGTAGATCCCTCACTGAGCCTTATTTCTCATAAAAAATGAGAAGATGAATTCCTCTTACTGTTCATTCTTGTATACAAAATGAAGGTGGGAGGGCAGAAAAATCCTTACACTTGGGTGTGTGTTTGTGCTTGTGAGAGAGAGAGAGCATTTATGCTGCATGTTGGTCTTTGATGCCTGTATCTTATGTTAACTCTGTCAAGTGTTGCCCTTTGAACACTTGTCAAGAAAGCATGTATGCCCACAAAGGGTTACATTATGAAACAGAAGACAGGCTTCGGTTTCAGCTATGGTAAGCTGCTGCTCTAATTTAGTTTGCACTGAAGTCTATGAAGTAAAGAAAGCAGTTAGTCAATTGACAAGTGAAAAGCAGAAAGACATTTCAAGGGAGGGATATGGAATGCTCTGTAGGAAAAAGAAACACAAAGCTGAAGTACCATATATCTTCATTTAAAAACAGTTCCTTGTATTAAATGTAATTACATTTTCTATTCCAGGCTGCAAAGTGAAGGCATTGTTATTATAATAAAGTAAGACACAGTGGCACCAGTAATTCCTGTGTATATGAGGCAAATAAGTTGAAGGTGGAGTGGAGTGTTGTGTGATAGGATTATGCTTTATCATGCTTTCAGTAGATTTCTCTTTATTTAAAGGAGACTCATTGAAATGAATGGATAAAGACTAATCACAGACCTGTTGAGTTTGGTGCCTCTCCTCCAAGTAGGCCTAAATCTAGACCCTACATGTCACATGGTAATTGTTAGCAACAATCCTGTTAGGTAGCACACTATGAACACAACTCTATTTTGCATAGGAAAGAGAGCCTAAGAGATATCAGCTTGCTTACGTACAACTAGTGACTTTGAAAGGAGATTTAAGTAATTGCTTTCCACTTTACATAACATTTATCAATTTGTTAGTCAGACCAGTTGATTACATGCACATCACTGGTTTTCCTCAATCTTTTAACCAGTTTTAACTTTAACTTGTTTTTAGTCTCCATTACTTTTTTAAGGCTGTGTTTTTTTTTAATTTTTGTTTGTCTTATTATTGAATGTTAGACTGTTTTATCTCTTGTTGAGCACCTCTCTGAGGACTTTATAAGAGGGTCACCTATAAGTTCTATTGGCAAAAAAATAAATCAATATGTCTAGCCCACCTTGCCATCCTTCGCATATCTGCATTGTATTCATGCCAAACAAGAGAGCCTAGAAATGACTAGATATGAAGTGCCCTGGAACATATGCTCTTGCTAGCAAATCATCAGGAGGCACTGTGCAGCATGAGAACTGCCTGTCATTATCTATTGCACATATAATTTCCCAGTTAGACTACTACAATATACTCTATGTGAGGCTGCCTTTGAAGACTACATGAAGGCTGCAGCTAGTACAATATGCCCTAACAAGATGGCTGTCAGAAAAATCACAGACACCATATGCCACCATTTCTCCAGGAACTGTGTTAACTGCCAATAAATGAATGATGTGAGTTTACATATTTTCTAGTTGTCCTGGTTTGGCAGGGACAGTTTTAATTATCTGCTCCACTTTTTCAGGTGCTTTTAAAATGTCTCAGTTTTTCTCTCCTCTTCCTACTTGCCCATCTTTGTCCTTGGGTTACTTCAGTTGCTGCAAACTGAACTCAAAATGCAAGAGTAGTTTGCATTTAATTAACGCTGGAGAAGGGAGAGAAAAGGCGAGGGAGAAACAGGATCCTATCCTTCCCTGTAGACTCAGGCAAAGGCAAGCTGCTGCATCCTGTCGTAACTGGTGTGTTCTTCCTCATTAAATTTGCCATCTTTACCACACTCTGATGTTGCTTGGCCATATGTGTCCTAGCATTGATGCTGTGACTACATTTAAAATCCTGAATGATACAGGGCCTCATTTGTTTAAAAAGCACCTCTCCTTTTATGTATGCGCCTGAGCACTTAGATCTTCCAGAGACTCTACTCTGTGATCTGCCTTTCATGTGACTTGAAATAGGACCTTTTCTTCTCATTCTCCTACTCAAGCCATTTTAAGCCCAGGAGAAACCTTTTTTAAGACAGGAAGTGATCTGCAAGTGACTTCCAGGACACTTGCTGATATTAAAAAAAAAAAAAAGGCTAATCCTAGGGCCAGAGAGAAAGAGAGAGAGAGAAATGCCCCATGTGCTTTAGAGGGCACCAAGGCTATTTGGATGTTAAAATGACCTCTTTTGCAGGGAATGCAGCAGGGGAGCATGTCCTCCAATGTCTCCTTGGGCTCCAATATGCATCAGTCATGACAATGTGCCCCAGACATGGCAGTTGTCCTCCCCCTCCCCAAGCTATAGGGAAATAGCCAAACATTTGTCCAAACCCCACACTCTCCACCAGCTGCTAAATGGGAAGGGTTCTCAGGAAGAAGGTGAGCCCTGTGGAATAAGTAATGAATTCCTCCTTCTATAACAGCCTGTGACAGGATGCCAGCCCAGATGTTGCAGGACTACAGCTCTCATCATCACTGACCATAGGCGATAGCAGCTGTGGTTAACAAGAATTATAGTTCAGGATGTACAGCAATCTAGAAAGCTGTAGGTGATATGATGATCCTCAGTTTGTTCAGAGGCATGGTTAGTAAAAACTGTGAAGTGATCATCTTTGCTTCCTCAATAGAAGTGATTACATCTATCAGCCCTAAAGAACAGTCACAACAGCCTGTACTGACAGCATAGTAAGGATTATGCTACAACTTTATAACTTAAGGTGATCACAGTGATGATGATGGATTGGTACTTCTTGAGTATTTTGTTTCAAATCCCCAGGTGGCTAACCACACATTTGGAAATAGCGATAGTTCTAAGGCATGGGGCATTTTGGTAGATTTTGCTGAGTATTAATGATTGGGACTAAGACTAATATAGTAGCACTTGGATCATTAATCACAAAGCTGTTCAGCCAGCACAAGAGCAGTGGTGGTGAAAGCAACATATCACTTTAGCCCACTACAATGCAATCCAATTGAACAAAATGAATAAAAAAAACCCCTAAATTTGATATGTTCTGCCCAGCTGGATTTGGGTTGAAGTAAAAACTGCTGCATAAAAAAGAAAGGAAGCGTAAAAGTTAAGGACATAGATCACTAAATGCCTTGAAGGTCTCTAAGTCATATTTTCAACATTCAGTCAACAAGATTCAAGGGTTAACAGCCTTAGAGACAGGGAGAAAATTTCTTCTCTTCTCTTTCCCTCTGTCCTTATTATCTCCTTGGAAGGTGGGAGATTGCTAGGAAGGAGAGGAATTGTCCAGAATCCCGCTTGGATCATAAGATAAACTAAATTAAGGAAGTTCATGGTAATAAAGTTACCTGCATTGTACTTTTCTCTCCCTGCCCCAATTATTCCTTGATGTCCCATAATTCAGGAAGTTTTCCCACATCTCCAGAGAAGGCTTGGGTAACACAGTTAACCTTGGGGTGAGTGAGGGAGAAAGAGGCAATCTTTTTATGAAGCTCCTTAAACTGACTTATCTATAGATACAATCCATATAGTTTTAGAAAGCCAAGGTCCCAGCTTGGATTGGTTTTACTTCAGCCATGTTCATTTCATTTAATTTATATCCACATGGTCATTTTCCATACTGACAGATGCAAAGGTTTTTTGGTGTAACACTCAGCAATGTGGATTAGGCCACTGATGACAAGTCTCTACCTTGTCTGCCATCTGAACAAGGAAAATCTAAGCTGTGGTGTGTAGAGAGAGAGTTCACTGACATAATCTAAAACTTGGTCAACAGTAACAGCAACAACTGTGGATGTTTAGTAAGTCCAGGAATAGTCCAAGCATAGTAAACTTTCTGCACGATGTCACTGTTGTATTTTTGCCACAGGATGGCAGTGGTCAGCAGGTCGTGCTTCCACATGATGTCGTCGCCGTCCGACTGCCATCCTGTTGCGGAGCGTCATGCTTGTGTAGTTTTTGCAAAACAGAAAAAATCCATTTCGCAGCTGCGATCCTGCGGCACTCCCATCACTTCTGGCCATGTGGAAGATGCAGAAGCGCATTGGCGACACTTCCTTCCATAGCGCAGCAATGGAAAAAGCCTGGCTGTGCTGCGGAAGGAAGACGTGGCGCCATTGCGTTCTCTTCCACATGGACCGGGCGAGTATAGAGGGGAGTGTTGCTGATGTGCTCCCTTCTGGACCTGGGACTGCAGAGAGATGACACGGAAGAGCTTTGTCATGTGGAAATGGCCATAATGGAAGATTTCAGTGGCACCCTGAGAATTGTAGCATGACTACAAATGTCCTCACTTCAATGATTTCTTTTCTTGTTAATGTTATCACAAAATGCTTTTAGCACTTTGTTTGGTATTTTAGTATTCAAAATATTGACTTGTTACTGTCACTAATTATTTCTGGAGAAATAGCATTCCCATAACAGAGACTGAAGGTCAGATAGTTGGGTAGAAGAGGGGAACTTTATACTGTAGATTTATACTTTATACTGTAGATCCAGTATGTGTCAGCAGGTCGTACTTTTCAGTTAAACTTCTTCATGAGTTATCATGATATTTATATAAAAAAAATGGGTATGTTATTCTTCATCTTTGCCTTTGAAATGTGTCCCATTTTGAAATGGTTCAATATCATTAAAAGGGCACATTTCATGAAAAATATAAGGAAAGTAATATTCTCCCCTCAAAATAACCCACCAAAAGTGCATAGAAGTTGCAAAGTGCTGTAAAAAAATGTCCATGGTTGTAGCGGAAGCATTGGTGCAAGCATTTCTAGACATACATGCATCATTTGAATTTGAGAAAGCAGTTGTAAGGAGTAGTTTGACATTATTTCTCTTTTGCTTAGGGCAGCACATTATTAAAAGAGCCAAGTGAATAGTTCATAATAAATAGGCTTTATGATGAATTCAGAATCTTTCTCAGTGAAGTTCATTCCAGTGGAAAGGCCATCTGGTAGGCCCATCACATTTCATAATTAAAAATAAGATGTTTTATGTTCACTTCTTCTGACTTCAGATCAGGAACCACTTTCCCATCCTGGGGGTAAATCTCAAAAATTAACCATAAAATTTATCTGAATAGGAACAGAGCTCAAAAAACTTACTCTTTGTCCTATAAAACCCAGAATCCCCAAGTCAGTGTGGCCACAGCAAAGATGTTATCCAGCCAAAATGAAATTAATATTTTTGCTGGCTATGTTGTTTTCCCTTTCCCAGTATCTTCCAAATATAGTAAACTCTCAATTAGAGAATAACACATTTTTTTAATTCCGTTGGCAGCTTGGCCATGGAACTCTACAATCAAGCTCAGATTTTTCTTATTGGTCAGCTGACCAATGGAATCTAATGGGGACAGTCTGTGGGGAGCTTAAAACCTCTCTTCTCCCATATTCTTTCCTCCCCTCCCAACGTTACTCAACTGATTAGAGGAGAAAAACTAAATAGTTGGGGAAGTGTTTATCCTACAGAGTGGAATGAAAAAGAAAAAAAGACAATGGATGGGACCTGAGACATAAGATCGGCTGGGGAACCCCTCCAGGAAGTTGTTCTTCCTCCCTGATAGATAGGATTTCATTTTTAATTAAACTGAGCCAGAGTTGAGTCAAACTATATATTTTGCCTGAGGAGCTCACTTGTTCATCTAATACCAACAGTATGTTGATCATCCTGGCCTATAATGCTCTACTCACCTATCATCTAGATTATATCAAAGACTGCATTCCCCTGCATGAAACTGTTTGTGTTCCAGATCTTTAGGGAAAGATTTTTTTGGAGCTACCAACATCATAACATTTGATTATCCTTTTTTGTAATCTGTACATAGAACAAGAGCCTACTATCAGGACAGAATCAGGACAGAATTTGGAGAAACAAAATGGTTTCCAGTTGGCAAGGTGGTCAGGCAAGGCTTTAACTTGTATGCTGAGTATATCATATGTTAAGCAGGATTAGACTCAAAGAAAGGAGGTGTGAAAATGGAAGAAGATAGGAATATCAACAATTTAAGATATGGAACTGTTAATTAGAGAAAATAGCAAAGACTTGGAACAATTACTGAAAAATGTGCAAAGGGACCTGAGCTTTAAGAAAACAAAAATAATGACCACAGAACCTTACATAACTTTAAGTAGATGATGAAGACATTGAAATAATCAAAGATTTTCCATACTTTGGCTCAGTCATTAATCAGAATGGAGACTGCAGAAATTAGAAGACTAGGACTTAGAAGGGCAGCTAGGAAAGAACTAGACAAGATAGGCAAATGTCAAGATATCTCATTACATACTAAAGTTAGGATTGTCGATGCCATTGTATTCCCAATTTTGATGTACAGTTGCATAACCTGGACAGTCAAGAAATTTAATAGAAAGAAGATAAACATTAGAAATATGTTGCTGGAGAAGTATTGTATGGATACCATGGACTGCTGAGAAGAAGAATAAATAATTATTAGAGTAAATCAACTTTCCATAGAAACTAAAATGACTGAACTGAGACGGTCGTGCTTTGAAGATATCATGAGAAGACATGACTTACTAGAAAAGACAATAATGTTTGGTAAGGTAGAAGGCAGTAGGAGAAAAGGAAGACTGCATTCCAGATGGATGGACTCAATCAAGAAAACCATGGCCCTGAATTAGCAAGATCTGAGCAGGGCTGTTGATGACAGGGTGATTTCAAAATCTCCCACTGATATGGTTGTTATAAGTCAAAGTCAACTTGACACCAGTTAACAATGACAAAACACCAGTGTAGATGTATTTAATGAGGACAAAAAAGATAAGCCTTCAAAATAGCTGAGAGCTGTAGTCCAAAAAAGTAATTTTCTCAAGTCTTCATGTGATATGGCATGTGATTATGCCTCCACATGGTAAGATGTCAAATTGCCATGTTCTGACAATAGTTATGACAATCCCATACGTTAGAAAACTGTCAGTGAAACAATCTTTTTTCTTTATAAAACTTTAGATTAAATAATAATATTACTATCAAACTATCTAATGAACAGCTTGTTTCCTAATTTAGATAAATGGTTGAGAAAAATGTGGAAACAAGACATAATAATTGAGCAAACATGTTTTAGAAATTTGTGAGATTCCAAAAGACATTCAGATGATATTTTGTTTTTTTAATTTGGTTTCCTTATATTAATTAACAACATTCTGTTCGAAGAAAACATTCAGCAGAAGTGTTAGCTAAGATTTAATACTTGAAAAAACATGTTGCATCTATGCATTAGATAAGAATTGCTATTTTCAATGGTAATTTCCCTTGGTTAATATTACTTATATACATTTTCCCACACATTTTTTAAAAAAATGTCTAATAATGCAAAAGAAAAACCTAATCAAGTAAAAATCAAGATACCAATTAGTTACCAAAGTGAGTAGTATTGAGAGATGGCTGAGGGAAGATTGATCAGAATTTTTGTCATAAAGATATGCTTTTCCAAATAATGTGTTGGCAGTTTCTATGCAAACCTACTAGGTTATGAATTTCCTTCTTGATAGGTACTTTTGCAGAGAATATGTTGGCTTTGTGATTTATTTCACAGAAGACTTCGTTTTTCAGAAAGACAGTCCTCTGTTTGAAAGCATCTATATGTGAAGAAAAGCCCAGTCTGCATTTGATTTAAAGATATAGAAAAGGTCCTTGTGTGTGCTCATCAACAGTTCACAGCTGAACATCAGACAGAAATCCACTACCACTAATGGTGGTGTATAATTCTTGACCAGTGTAGTTTGACTCGTGCTCTGGGGAAGTGATAACTTGTTTGCCTACTCCTGGTGTGCAAGGATAGCTGGAGGCTCTGAGACACAGTTCAGACCCAGAGCCACTGAATGACCATGGGGTACTCTCAGAAGCATCCACCCATCATTCCTTGAGCATTGAGAGGAAAAGAGGGGACAACCATTGCACCCAGACTACAGTGGATGCTGCTTCTTCATTCCCAGCTGCACAAAAGCAGCCTGATGGCACCTGGGTATATCCCTGCAGCTGATCAGTGAGTGCCCAAGGGACAGAGGAGTTGTGCCTGGTAGTCTTCAGCCTCCCTTCCACACCTGGCACAAAGGTGCTGTACAAGGAGATACAGGATACCTCCTTCCATAGCATCTCTAAAAGTATTTAATGTAAGCCACCTGCAGGATTCTTGTCTGAGTGGGAAAGAACAAGGTTATCTTCTCTACTCTTGTGGATACTACTTCTTTTTAAAAGACAGTAATTATTTCTAAATTGGCACCTGTACTTATGTAGTAACGTACTCAATTGTTTAGTAAATTATGCCATCTTATTCCATAATAAAATTTGTTAGGCTTTTAGATGCTGCTATACGCTTTATCATTTTTAGTGCAACAGACCAAGATGTAAGATATCCCTTGGATTTTATTAACAAAGTCTGTTACCACTTTTAGCATAGAACTGAGAAACTGTCAATATTTTTTTTGTCTTTTTCTAGGAAACTGAAGACAAGGTCTGAGATGCTGTATAATGGCTGTATACAGAGATATGAACTTACTTGAGCTGAAATTATGTTAAACCAGAGGTGTTCTGCATCACAGTGTTACATAATCAATTGTACAAGTGGTGGAAATGACCTGTGCCTGCTCATTACACAATATATACATTACTTCTGCAACCACTGATTAGTATATTACCTGTGTGCAATCTCCAAAATGTACAATTGCTGACATAATTATATTTATGTGAGTCACCGACAGGACTGTATTGTCATTTTTTTTTTTTTTTTTTTGTAGAGAAGAAGGTGGAGAGGATCTTGCCATATGGAACCTGTCCCTAGCTTTGGAAATAGGTACAGGCTTTTCATGCTGCTCTTCTTCCAATCTTCAGCTAAAGAAACGGTAAAGGAGGGACATGATGTGGTGCATCATTTGCTTTCCTACTGAGACTTTCTATTACAGCTGACGTTTTTGTAGATCTTCCTGGAACATTCAGCCTGTAACAAACTGTCTTTTTAAGCTTTTGCCTCCCGTGTGAAGTCAGACCTTACTTTATCATTTTATGCAAGAGTAGCTGCTGTCAGCATCCATGTTTTTATACCTTTGTCTGAACACCTATGATATTTTGAAAGGGGACTTGCCTTAGGCAATTCAACAGAACAGGAGCAGTCAGCTTGAATATTTGGAAGATCTTCCAAGTACATCCTTAGATATGAACTCTAGCTTAAAAAAAAATAAAGCTGTAAGAGAAAAATGAATGAAAGAAATAGAAGCCAAGCACAATTCCTTGGACATTGATGGGAACAGAAAAACTCTGTCAGTTTTGGTCCAATTTAAAATGTATACGTTCTTATAATAAACAGTAAATTGCAATAAATAAATTACAAATTTTATTTGTAATACACACACACACACACACACACACACATAATGAGTGGTTAAATTTTGGCAGTGGTTATAGTTGTGCAACTAACAATATTATAGAATGCCTTACTTGGTTTTTCTGTGTTGATTTTGAAGTCAAATATGACTCTGGGGGACTGAAATGCCCTTTCCTAGTGCATGAGGGCTAACTGTGGCTCAGCTCCATTATCATTTCAAGCCACACTGTCTTATAACTTGACTGCATTAGAATTGCCAACTGGCTGCTCAGTTCATCTCTCTTTGTTTCTGACATCTGCTCTTGCTTTCACATTTCTCTTCATATGATTTCGCAGAGCTTTAAAATATGCCTTAATACCCGCTATTTAGTATTACAGTTGCTCCACATTTCAGAAAACAGAAGAGTAGACATTAATCCGCTCAGCTGCCAACTGAATCTGAGGCACCGTCTTAAGTCCAGGATGCAGTGATTGACACTATTGGAGAGATCTGATCCTCAGTCAATATGAGGCTACAGAAATCTCATTTTCCTTACTCATGTTAAGAGACTGTTTCAACAGTGGCTCAGGAAAGCGCCTTCCAAAGAGCATGAGGTTATTAGCACTATAGTCTATAATAAGCTTAACAGCTCAAGGATGAGTTCAGCTTTTCTCTTTTAAAATATTCTGCTTGTTCAGTATTTCAGCTCCCTGAATGTATGCTGGCTCTTGTCAAAGGACAAGCACACCAAAAGAGTTCAAACACATCATGGCTGCTGTAAGATCAAACCAGCTATCTCATTCATACCAGATCAATTCTTCCTGGACTTTTGCACAGTTGTCAGTGGAGTGGCCTCTTACTTTCTTACTAGATCTACATAAGCCTGTCTCTCTGTGTTGGCTGTTTTTCATGAAGATCAAAATATGTAGACTTTACAGCAGTGAGATTGTGAAAATTTACAGATGGTTTCTTGTTCTCTGGGTAGCCCATAATAATATGAAATAACCACAAACAAGGTTAGTGGAAGCATAGTTTTGTCAGCGGCGGCCAGGGTCAAGCAGGAGCTGGACCGGAGTTGGGAAAAGCAGCGTTTATCACAGCCCGTAACCAAAGGTTCTGCAGTACACAAATTGTCTGTAACTGAAAGTATGCCTTGGCAGCAGGCTTCAACAGAAAATAATGAAGGGTTACCTCACCCGGAACATAAAGAGGTTGCTTCACCCAAAACGCAGGGGGTTGGTCTTGGAAGGACCGAACGGCGGGACGCGGACACAGGCTGGGCTGGAACAGGGCACGGAAGACAGACACGCGGTAGGCCGACAGTTGTTGATCCTTGTCCCTCCCAGCCCAGTGCCTGCCCTAAAAAGACCCCTTGAGCCGCCGCCGGCCAATCCGGCTCGAGCACGCAGCTGAGGGCTCTCAGCTGTGTTACAGCTGGGAGCTCTCAGCCCGCAGGTGTTTTTCATGCAGCCGCCGGGACCGGTGGCTCGCTTCCTTGAGCCGCCGCCGCCGCCGGAACGTGGGCGGCGGAGAGAAGGCTTCAGCCTCCTCAGGGTCGGAATCGAGAGTAGGCGGCGCCCTGGGATCGGGCCTGAGACCCGCCTCCCCAGCGAGGCATTGTCCGTCACGCCCACCGGCATGGAAGCCGGGCAGGCGGTCTCCGCAACGCTGGGCGATCTCCTTCGGTGGCGGCGGCCTCTGTAACGCCGGGGCGATCCCCATTGGCGATGGCGGCCTCCACCGCGTCTGGGCGATCCCCGGCAGCGGCGGCGCCCTCCGTGGCTACCGGGCAATCCCCACCAATGCCAGTGGCCTCCGGAGTGCCTGGGCGCCCCTCTTCCTCGTCGGAGGTGGCTGCGGCAGCGGCCTCAGGGACACCCGTGGGTGCGGCTACGCCCGAGCCCCTGACAAGTTTCAATTTTAGTAGCCTTGATTGAAACCACCAGAAGCAAGAAATGGCCATCAGCTCCATCAGCTCCAAGAGGCTAAAGGACACTAACTGTGCTTTCTACATGCTCTCTACAAACCAGGTAAGGAACAACTTCTTCTTTCATCACCACCCCTTCTTAAAAGAGAGACCATGTTCCGAAATAAGCACTCAGTGTCTGCAAGGTTGCTGATGTTGACTCTGTCTCCTGATTCTTCCCCCCCCAAGCTGAGTTACAAACAAAATGTTCCTGAATCCCCTGCTCTTCACTGAGAATGACAATATAAGCTATGGCAAAGCCCAGCCCACATACACTCCTATGCAGATGATGAGATACAAAGCTGGATCAGGCTATTCTCCTCTAGTCTGGTCCTTCAGTGAAGAGGAAACAGATGCCTCTTGGAATTAGGAGCTATGCTGGAGAACAACTCAAAAGCCCACATTGAATACCTCATTAACTGTTCCATGCATAGTGCCATGATGGGCGGATGGCTCTGACCAGGGGACTCATCATAGCAAACAAGTACATGCTCTTGGAAAAAAAAATGGGCGGAGAAAGAATATCAGTTTGCATTAATTCTTGAAAACAACATGAAGTTAAAGTCCTTAACTTTACTTGGATCCTACAAAGTTTTTAAAACTTATAAGTTTATAAAGTGTACAAACTTCCACTAGAGTCTCTGCTGATGGATTTTGACATTTATTCTTCAGAAAGGAACTTCAAAGATCCACGCTACCACAGGAAAACTTTTTTTAAAAAAGCTATTTTATTTTATTTGTATCTTGCCTTTCTCCCAAGTCTGAGATGCAAGGCAGCTCACAGCCTATTAAAATACCCAATAAAACACTATAAATTGTACATATAAAACTATATATTCATTTCAAACTGTCATCAAAGACTTCTAATTTCACCATCATATATTCAAACCTTAAAAGTGCAGCATGTTCATTTAAACCCAGTTAATTATTGTAGGTCTTCCTGATTAAAAAGGTCTTTGCCTCTTGGGAAAAAGCTAGCCTGATGTTCCTGGGAAGGACACCCCTTATGCAGAAACAGCACCAAAGAGATACTCTCTGTGTCCCTACCAAATGTACTTCTGGTAGTGGAACTGAGACCAGCACATCTCCTGAAGTTCTTGAAACTGTAGTAGGCTCATTTAGGGCTACATCATGTTTCAGATAACTGGGATCCCAACTGCATGTGGCTTTATGCATCACAAGTTGTACTTTGAATTGTGTCCAGAAATGGGCCAGTAGCCAGTGGGGCAGATGTAACAGGGGAATTGTGTGCTTCCTGTAATCAGCTTTGACCAACACTTTGGCTCTAGCATTTTGAACCAACTGCAGGTTCCTACATACATTACAAAGGGCAGCCTTACATAGAGTTCATTACTGTAGTCTAAATGTGATGTAACTAAGTCATATATCATTGTGTCCAGTTCTCATATGTCCAGGAACAACTGCAGCTGGTATCCTAGCTTTAATGGTACAAATTCTTTGTAGTAACCAGAGAAACATCCAGGCTTAGTGATGAATCCAGGAGTATACCTACACTGAAAATATGCATCTTTAGGGAAATGTAATGTCTCCAGCAGAGGCTGAATCTCTGTTCATTGATTTGCCTTCTGGACTGATCAGGGCACTTTGCCCCCATCCAGTCCATTACTGTCAATGGCTACCAGTTTATTACTGAAAAAACTCTGTCAAAATTTAGATAGAAAGGAGACAAACAGTTGAGAGTCGCCAGCATTTTGGTGGCACTGTACTCTCGAGTCTAGACCTCTGGACAACCACTGCCAGTGAGTTCATGTGTATGCTAAATAGCATAGGGAAAAATATCAAACCCTTAGGTATTCTACACAGCAGTAGCCAGGAAGATGAACAGGAGAAATCTTTCAGCACAACCTTCTGGACCTATTGTCCCCCAAATGACTAAAAGATAATGCAAAACAAAGCCTCCAAATCCCACCCCAGAAAGGCAACCCAGAACATGATCAAATGGCACTGAGAGCTACTGAGAGGTCCAGCAGAATCAAGAAGGATGCAATCTCACTATTTAATTGTCTAACAAGACCAGTGAATCTGTCATAACTCACCATCTGGAGCTGGAAGATTCAGATACAGAGTGGGAGTGCCAGGAATTTACAACTCCTGAGTGGGAGATGTTGGACACTGAGACAGAGAGGAGCCCTTTTTCCCAGCTGGAGCTTGAAGATGCAGTGCAACCAACTGCTGAGTAGGAGAAGTTATACCAGTCCCAGAGATTCTTAAGTAGGAGATGCTGACTGATTGAAACACTGGTGCCTTGAAACATATGTCTATAAATTCTCCAGTAATCTGCTGAAGGTTTTGTTGCTAACAACCATCTATTTTGGTAACTGGCCATATTCTTTGGTATTGCATATTCCCTGGACCTTGGATTGGCTACTATTTACGACTCTGTTTTATCTGGACTCTGATTTGCTGTGAGACTTCTAGGGTGGCTGATGATCACCCTCTTACTTCTCCCTTCCTTGCTGGATAACCTGTGGCCTGCTTTCTGGGACACTTGCTGATTGGACCATAGGACAAAATCTGTCTCTTTCCCATAACCAGGCCTGAAGCTAAATTTAAGTGGAACTCCTTCAGGAAGCCCTGTAGATTCTTCTCTTTTTGTAAAGACATATTTATACCACCAGCCAATCTTACCACCTCGGTTCTTTCTGTAAAACAGGGAGGGTAAGGATCCAGCACACATGTGTGCACTCTCTCCCTCTCTCCTTTCTAAGGATCCTGCTCCCATCCTTCTGCACATACTGCAAGATATCCATTAACACTGGACAAACAGGAGCCAGAGTTACAACCAAGTCACAACAGATCTGAGTGATTTGCAAAGTGTCATACAGATTCACAGTGAGGTGTGCTATGATTTATATTCTCTTGCAATGGTTTATATTCTCTTCCTGTGAGGCATAAACCCTTGATCATGACTGTCTCAGTCATGAATTGAAGACTTCCAGGAAGATCCTCTTTTTTAAATGGTTGGCTGCCTTGGGCAGTTGCTTCACTCTCCTTCTAGCCTAATCCAGAAATAATTTCTGATAGATTACTTGGAGTTAAGAGAAGTCAGGGACTTTAACACTTTCATTAACTGACCACTATTACTACAATACTCATGTGGCTACTGGATACAATTCAAAGTGCTACTTGTGACATATAAAGCTGCACGGTCCTGGGATTCCACTTATCTGAAGTACTGTGCAGTCCCATATGAGAGCCAGAATGGGTAGTGATTTGAACATTGGATTATGACTCTGGAAACCAGGGTTAAAACCCTCTATCAGCCATGGAAACCCACTGGATGACCTTGGGCAAATCACAGCCTCTCAGCCCCAGAGGAAGGCAAAGTCAAGCCCCTTCTGAACAAATCTTATCAAGAAAACCCCATGATAGGTTAACCATGGGGTCAGCATAAGTTGTAAATGAGTTGAAGGCAAACAACAACAATTAATTTAAAGAATTAGTAGAAAGGAGAAGGAATGGTACATTAAAAAAACCCAACTATATGTGATAGTCATCATCATATTTCTTGACCGCACTATACTCATTGTGATGGCAAGCAGCTATATCTGGTCATGCATATAGCAAGGCACAGGACCAAAATTTAAGATTGAAAAAAAAGAAGAGGTAGGGGTATGGATAGCTTAACTCTCTCCACAGTGTATACTATTGCCTCCCAGCCTGCTCAGTTCCAATATCAAAGCCAGAGCGAAAAGGAATTCTGGCACCTCTGTCTAGCCCTGGTCTTCAATCACGTTCCTGAAAGAACAACACATTTCAATAGATGCAATCATATAATTCAGCTGGCTCTTAGCTATCAACTGATAAGCCAGTGCCGGCTGAGATATCAGGTGATGTGCATGCATGCGTAAATCTGTTCTAAGCACAACTGAAATGAAGATCAAAATTGTCGGTCCTAAGAGTGTCAATGAAATTTTATCTACATGCCCAAAGCCAGAACAATACAAACTACTAACAGCATGATTTCCAATGTTTCTAATAGGATGCAAAACTTATACCAAGTGCACAAGGTGCTTCAAAAACACAAATACAATTTGACTAATTGTTATCTCATTACTAAACATGCCATGGTGTTAATTGACAACAGAAAACAAATGCTAAAATGTATCAACTTTCACCTTTTAAATTAACATGACATTATAGCCTAGTGTTTTTTTCTTTGTGCTACAACAAAGCACAGTTTATATTTCTTTCCTAAGTGAATTCCATCAGTTGAGGCTCCCTTTCATTTGTTGGTGTTCTCCAGGTGTTGGTGTTCTCTGACAAATGGTCAGCTCTAGATTTGGGAGACAGGGACCCTGCACAAGATGCCCAAGTAGGCTCATCTTTTGTCACATCCTCACTGTGCCTCCTCTTGCTTCTCTCCATCTCTCTGGATCCTGTTGGACCAGAAGAAGTGGGCAAGGCAACTGGGGCTACAGATCCTTCTTCTGGCTTTGGGTATTGTTCATATACTTAGGCCATTTCAGCATTAGACACCATTAGGACAATATACCATTACAATCTCGGCATTGCCACTCGAGCAGTGGTAGCAGATTAGGAATGCTATTTTCTGCACTCTCCCTTCTCTAGCCGATGAGTAGCAGCATTACCACTGCTGTCCCTTCTGCACTACAATGTCCTTGGCCACTCTCCTTCTCTGTCTTCACCTCGCCCCACCACGCTGATTGGTCAGGTTTTTGCTTGTTTTTCTTGGGAAGCCATACTAAACACACCAGTACACTATTGCATTTTCATGGCACGATGCCTAAAAATGTATTAACAAAAAATAAAAAAAGGTTTAACTCAAAAGAGAATTTAAAATAAGCATGAAACGCTGATAGATTTTGAAGTTACCATGCCTTGGGAGTCACTGAAGGAAGGAAAAGCTGGCCCTGCCCGCAGACTGCCCACTACTGGGTCCACGACAACAGGAAGCGCTATCAAGCACTTTTACAGTTCTGCAGTGAGCTGGCTGACTGGAGGGGCTTAACAGATTTTTTCTGGAAATAGAATGCAGTGGTTTTACAGTGATTGAGGATGGAATAGCAGCTGGATGGCCATGAAGTTGTGTGGTAGCATGACTCCTGACCCGGAAACAACCCACTACTATGGCGGTATAGTGATGTTGTGAAGAATGGCTATAGGAAAAGCAGGTGAATAAACAGAAGGAAAAGGGCTAGGTGCTAAGAGCACTGGAGGAAGATCTCTGCTACAATATATACCTTGGCAAATATCCAGTGGTGCAAACCCATGGTGCCAATTTGTTTTGACATTTCAAATATGTTAGTATCGAAACACTGAATTGGTGCCACATGGGCACATTCATAGCATCCAGCTGCTTCCTTGAAATATACTCTCACACCACAGGAGAGAGTAGATGAAAAAACACAACCACCTGGGTGGCAGCAGTACACAGAGATCAGGATTTTAAGTAAATGGACAGGTAAGTAATCTGAGTTTCAACAAAAATCTAACATCTCAATTTTCAATATTTAACTGTAGCCTCTGTGACAGGAATAGAGAACCTAAGGATGATGGCAAACAAATTGAAGTTTAATCCAGACAAGACACAGGTGGTCCTGGTCAGTTGAAAGGCAGTTCAGGGAATAGGGACTTCACCTATGCTGGACAAGGTTACACTCACCCCGAAATCTCAGTCTCGCAGTCTTGGTGTTCTCTTGAATTCAGCTCTTAGCCTGGATGCCCAGGTTTTAGCAGTGGCCAGGAGTGCATTTGTACAGTTAAAACTTGTGCGCCAGCTGCGCCCATCCCTTGAAATGTCAGATGTGGCTTCAGTGACACATGCTTTGATTACATCTTGGTTGGACTACTGTAACACAGTCTACATTGGAAACTGTTCAGAAACTTCACTAGGTTCAAAATGTGGCAGCTAGAATGCTGGCGGGGGCCAGTTACAGGAAGCGTATAACTCCTTTGCTAAAACAGCTCCAAAAGCTACCTGTTCATTTCCGGGCACAATTCAAAGTGCTGGTTATGACCTATAAAGCCCTAAACAGCTTAGGTCCAGGCTATTTGAAAGACAGTATCTCCTTGTATAAGCCAGCTAGAACCTTAAGGTCTGTTGGGAAAGGCTTTCTTTCTGTCCCACCACCATCCCAGGCTCACCTGGTGAGGACACGGGAGAGACCCTTCTCAGTGGTTGCTCCCACTCTGTAGAACGCTCCTCCACAGGAGGTGAGGCATGCCCTCTCCCTGCTCTCCTTTCTCTGACAGGCAAAAACTTTTCTCTTCAAACAGGCTCTCATGTAAGCCAGGCAGCTTTATTTATTAACAGTTGTATTGGAACTTTTAAGTGTTTTATATCTGGTTAATGTTTTTAACTGTTTTGAATGGCCTACGACCATAGCACCCTGAACTGTTTTGAATGTTTTGAATGTATTTAATGTTTTTTTAATGTGTATTTATTGTTGGAAGCTGCCTTGGGTCCCAATTCTGGGAGAAAGGCAGCCTTTGGCCAGGCTGAGTAAGTCTGATGGGAACTTGAGTCCAACCAATATCTGAACTTCAAGAAAATGTACTAAACTCAAATATACAATCTCAGAGCCTCTACTTATAATCTTTAAGAATTTGTTGAGAACCAGTGAAGTCCTTGAAAATGGCATGTGAATATATGTTGGCCTCATTTTCAAAAAGGAGGAAAACAAGGACCTCAGCAACTATTAACTATTAACATTAACAGGAACAAACAAGCGACTGCAACATTAATTCAGTGACTAATGCAAAGGCACACTTGGTTTCTAGGGTATCCCATCCTTCTGCATGTCTTTATTTCAATAGCACACACAGAATGTCACAAATGTGTTTGGCATACAAAGATTTCTCATTCTCCAAATGTCAAAGTTATATATGAACCTTCCTCTGGAAAGGTTGCCTTTACATCCTACCACTGCAGAAACAAAATCCCAATGAGTTCTGTTTGATTCTTTCAGGCACATGTTCTGTTTATAGTTCTGGGTACATGTCACTATTTCGGTGAGTATCCTGATTTGTATGTGCACACTTTAAAAAAATAGCTGTGTTACACACATAGGCTCCCCCCCCCCCCCGCTTTAGCCCACAGTGCTTACATGGAGAGAATTTGCACCAATACTTTTCCATCCCTGTGAGCCACAAACTCATTCTCAATACTGCTGCTCCCAGAGCCTAACAATGAACTATAGCCATCAAGGAAGAAGCTGCAGTGGGAGTTATTTGGAGGGGAATTATAAATGAATCTGAAGGCAAGACTGGAGGCTCAGGACAGACAGATCTGGAGGGGAAGAAGTATGGAGGAGACTTTTTCCCAAGCATCGTCCAATGATACTTGTGACATCAAGCCTTAACCTCAGTGAAGCTGAGGGTATTTTAGCTATCATTACAACAGATATCTAGGATCAGATGTTTTTAACTTTCTGCTTTGTTTAAAAAAGAACACAATTTACATATAAAAATAACATATCACAGAGGGATTGAGGATAGAATCTTTCCTCTTCCTCAGGCCCTTCATTCCACCTTAACTGCCAAAGTTCCATCTTATGTAATCCTTGGATTTGTAGTTTCATTGGGCATTTAGAATTCTCTGTCAAATAGCTCTAGTTCCTCCCCAGACTACAAAACCAACGGTTCTGTAGGATGTCACCATGGCAGTCAAAATAAAGTCTGAGTGCTGTAATTTTATAATGTGAAAGGGATCCAAGATGCTTTAATTTTGTCCTGTGTAAGGAGCTGGCTGCGTATAAACTTAATCATCACTTTGAACGTTGAGTCTTTACTAAAAGGGAATAGGGAGCAGGGAAAGGGATGAGAATAAAATTAAATAAAACATATTTTGGTAAAAGTCAACAACAAAAGCAACAAAATATATTCAGGTTAAGTTTCTGTTTCTAAAAGGCTACAGCCTTGCTGATAAGGTGCCCCTTGACAGCCATGTTGGGGTAGGTGGGGAGTGGAAGGGTCTCTTATTGTTGCAAGGCCAGGAATTTTGACAGTATTGCTTAGCATGTGGTGTACACACTGTCTCAGGACACACCAGTTGCCCCATTTTGTCCTGGGAAGTGGGTTTACCATGGGCTAACATGATAAGACATTCCTGTCTGTTCCATGGCTGGCCACATGGCCTAGCCATTCTGTTTTTGCTGGTTTCCCACCCATACTATACCTTAAGGATGATGTTGGTTTGTGGGCCTATGGACAATATTTACTGACCAATAAACTATTTTGACTTGGTAGGAATTTTGGCCTTCCTCATAGCAATCTATATGTCCTTGTTGTGTTTTCTTTGCTTAGTATCTCTTTTTGTTGTTCAGAATTACCATTGTTAAGACTTTGTTTCCATTGTATTTTTTGTCATAACCCTTGTGGGAATTATGGGCAGCAGTACCCAATTCCCCCCCTTTTTTTTTTGTGGGAGCTGGTATGGGATGCTCTGTTCCCCAGATATGAGGCACCAAGTGTCCTGGGTGAGAGGTTACTTGACTACAACCTAGCTCAAGGGCTGCCAGCCTCCTTCACACCCAGATGGCAGAATGTGCCAATGTGACTGACCCTCATCTTGAAGGCCTCATAAAAGCTGCCACTACCACCATTTCATGTAGACATAGGGAAGTGGTTGTCTACCAGGTAGGTTGCATGATTCCTGGATTGTTTCCCTATGTCACACAACTCTCTGTAAGTTGTAGCCAATAAAAACTTGGTGCCAAATGAAAACATAAGGCCTGGATATTCCAAGCTAACATACTGTTCTCTTAGACTATAATCCCATATCCAATTGTGTGGAAGTAAGCTCCATGGAACTCAATGGGTACTACTTCTAAACAGACATATATAGAATTTCACCATGAGAAAGTGTTCAGAAGCATCCAAGATTATTGACTGTTATCTCTGTTTAAGGCTCCTATCATTTGTAATAGAAGGCTTACACAGAAATGTAGCAAATCAAGCTTTTTCTGGCATGGTGGACAGTGATGGGAAAAGCTTAACCAGCTTAATTTCTCTCTGTCAGACTGATGATAAAGAAAGACCAGCCATACAAGTGGCTCTTATTGTACTAATCCCCACCACCACCTCAGTTCTGTTTAGCAAGGTCAGTGCTAGGGTGCAGACAGGAAGCCCCAGCTCCACCCCTTGGTGTTTCCAATTTTAAAGATTAGATGACAGGAAGAAATGGATCAATTTATCAGTTCCACTTCCTTTCACATCTTTTTTAAATTGCTAATTCATTCTAGCCTGTTAAGTTTAGAGACACAACTTTCAAACTATTTTAAGGTGAAGAGTTACTGAAACTACAGAAATTGGGTTGGTTGGAACTATGATGCCTTTGCTGAGTTCTTTCTCTGAACTACTGTTAGCTGAGAGCAATAATATCAAAGCAGATTCTACATTTAGCACATTTTTATAAAAAGTGCCCCTTCAACTTTGAGGAGAATGCTAAGTCTGAAAGCAATCTGAACAAAGCTCCTTAAGTCAAAGTGCTATCTGTAACCTGTCTAGTTTGCCCCTAAGAAACATAGCAAATGGATTTAGTAAGCAAAAGGCAAGGTCTTTAAGAACTCTGAGGAGAATGCTAGGTCTGAAACCAATTGGCACTCTGAACAAAGCTTCTTAAGTCAAAGCATTTTCTCTTACCTTGAGTTCAATTTAATTGTTACTGATTATCCAAGTCAAAGTGCATAATATCCAAAGCTAGACAAGTTATTTTAGCATCTAAGGAAGAAAATCCCCTTCTCAGGCATTCAGATTTCAATAGTAACAAATATCATGATCCAAGAGTATGTTTCTACTAGATTCTGCTGGTTGAATCAGGAGGGTCAACCCCTACTCCTCCTGGAACTCTAGTAATATGCTTCAGGTTTCAGTTTCATGAATACTGGGATGGTGGTGGGAAGAATACTGATTCTGATGGAGGAGATCACAAAAAATTAAGTATTCTGCTTCCTTGTTTTTAACCTCTCACTTTTTTTTTTGACCTCACAAATATGCTATGCAAGATAGCTATCTTCATCTACCTAATGGTACAATCAGCCCAACATATTTCACAGAGCTGCCAGCTGTGGAGACAAAGGTATGCACTCTCTGCTGTGTAAGTGCAGAAAGTCAGTTTTCAACCTGAGCCTCAGTATATGAAGCTTGTGGATGAGGACAACCTGTAAAGTCCTCTTTTCTCTTTTAACCTTTTTCTCTCTCCGTAGAGCTGAATATGACAGGAAGGCTATCACTTGACCTGTGAAGGATTGCAGCTATGCACTCCTGCTACAGTCTCAGCCTGAAGTTACTGTGCACTGCAGAGCTGTTTCTTGAAATACATTTCTTCCTCCCATCTTTATTCTGTATTCGGTATCATTGCAACAGATGAGGCAGGGAAAGTGGCTGATTAAATTTTGGATGAGGAGAAAAATGTAAAAGTGGACTGCTACAACATTTATTATTTGATTGCAGTGCATAGGCAGTCACATAACAACTTCCTCTGGAAATTTTTGGCCATATTTCTACAGAAGGTAACTATTTTCTGATTAATCTTTTTCTCCTTCCGGTTTTGGACCAATATATAGTGGTGGTTTTATTACTCTGAAGTCTTTAGTGAGGTTGTTGTATGCATACAAATAAACTGAACATTCGTTTAGCTGATCTGAAGTAATCTCTTCAGTGTACAGAAGGCCAGAAAGTTTAGTTGTTATTGTTATGGGTTTTCAGATCAGCTCTGACTTACAGTGACTCTCTGTTTATGGTGACATGATTTACTGCGAAGGGGCTTGTCCTTGCCTTCCTTTAAGGCTGAGAAAGTAAATTTGCCCAAGTGCACCCAGTGGACTTCCATAGCAGAGCAGGTATTCAAACCCTGGTCTTCTGACTTCTTAGTCATCATTCAAACTAGTATATCATTCTGTCTCTTATACTGTGAAAGCATATTGTGCATGATTTTCTATGACGGTTTACGCAGCATACCTCAATATTGGATAGTTCCATGTTCATTGCAGCATTGCTATTTCTGTGTTGGAATCTGTATTAAAACCCTGTTTTCCTCAGGCCTCTGGTGTCAGCAGGTGAGCACTGGCATTGAAACTGGTGTGTCTTCTGCAGCACAGCGTACCTGGCCAGACCCCATCCCCACTTCCCTCCACCCTGTCCCCACCCCACAGCTCCTGACTGATCTTTTAATTTATTTATTTTTTTCTCAGTAGCTGTGCTAACATTAGCACAGTGGACTGGGCTAACTGGATCACGTCAGCCAGCTATACTGAAGGGGACATGCAAAATGAGTGGCGGTGGTAGGTATCGAAATTGCCGCACTGTGTGCTCCTTTGTTCTCTTCTCCTTCTATGTTTGGCGCTGATGCAATTGGAACAGCCAGCCGGCTGCTGGGTAGAGGGTGCCCTGGGAGTTGCTGAGGGACGGACGGGCAGGGACTGCACACACCCCACCCACTGCTGGCTCAGTGATGGGAGGGAACCACAAGGGGGAACCACACTCACCTAGCAATCACAATCAATGAGCAAGATGATGGTTAATGATGGTTTTTCCCTGTCAATGAAAAAGACTGGATTTGCACCATTTGGGGATGGGATAGCAACTGGCTAGTGATAACGTCATGTGGTAAGACAGCTCCCAGACCAGAAGCACAGCGTGGCTGGGGTGGGTTGGCAATGTCCTGTGGAAAGGGCCTAGGAAAAATGAATGGGGGAAATTAAAACTATGTCACACAGTAGTGTCAAAAAGCATTTTGTTGGGCCCTTTACAGCCCTATGTGGGCTTTTTTTTTTTTAAAAAAAAAAGTTGTCTAACAATATTTTTCATTACATTTGATCTTGAAACAGTTAGCCTTATAGAGTGTGCAATATGTTATAGGCAGTAGCACAAGGAAGGAATCTTTGCATTTATTCCACAGATAGCATACACACACACACACTCACTCACTCACACATGTGTTTGTGTGTGTACTTTCTTTATGGGTAGCCACCAATAAGTGAGGAGCTCAGTTCAATTAGATATATACCTTTGGTGTCAGAGAAGATTAAAGAACCTTTGGGTGCTCACATCATGGAGTCTTCCCATGTTTGTCAGTAGTACTTTCTGATATGTTATGGAAAGATAGTTGAATATATTTACAATAGGTTTATGTATCTTCAGATGCCACAGCAGGACCAGTTACATTATACAGTGGCTTTACAAAGAAAGAAGAGGGAATACATACGATTATCAGGTTCCATTTAAGGAGCCTTTATTGATCTTTGCAGGTACTTGTGTTCATCTTTCTCTTTTTCTGTCCATTGGAATGGGGTGCAGTAGACAACTATAAAGACAAGTAAGTTTGTATTGTTTTCATAAGAGTCCCCATCTGGCACAATTATTTGATGACAATGTATGATAAGGTAGCACCCATCAGTATGAGTAATTTGAGGATGGGAAGATCAGACAGTGTTCAGAATAATGCTGACAGAGACTGACTTTTTTTCTCAAGATAAAAAAAGGAAACATTTGTTGTATAATTATTTCCTTAACAGTTTAATGTGCACTACCAGGCTTATTTGTGACAGAAAGGACAGGAAAAGTTCAGGACACAGTGTTATTTCTTTATTTAATTTATATCTCACGTTTCTTGCAATATGAGACCCTAGGCAACTTACAGTATACAATAACACAAAATACCATAACAACCACAACCACCACAACAACCACAACACATTGCAACCAATTGCAAGCAATTAAAAATCAAAGGCTCATCTAAATGGGCAGTATATAAGAGAGAGAGTGGGGAAGCCTCCCAAGCAGTATGGGGGACAAAACTGAACATGAAGAAATGTCACAGGCCAACAGACATTGTGCCAAAGAGGAATCTTCAGTAACACCTTTTGAGACCAACTCTTCAGGAAAGAGCACTGTGCCAAGTTCCATTTCAGAGATGTGTGACAGAAAGATACCATGGTCAATGGTATCAAAAGCCATTGAAAAATCCAGAAGAACCAATACACTCCTCTTGTTCAATTCCTAGCTTACATTTTCCACCAAGGTATCCAAAGCTGTTTTCATTCCACAACTAGAACTGAAGCCAGATTGAAATGGATTTAGATAGCATATTTCATGTAGGAACTCCTGAAGCTGTGAGGCCACCATATACTCCAGAACTTTGCTTAAAGAGAAGATATTGGAGACATTAAAGCACTCCCCGCAGTTTCTTTTAGACAGGATGGAACCCTACCATACTGCAGCAAGGCATTCACTGATCTCCTTACCCATTTCATTGTTTTCTATAAGTGAGGAAAGGCACAAATCCAGCACACAAGTGATGACTCTCACCTCTCCAAGGATCCTGTTCATATCCTCAGACTGTGCAAATGGATACGTGTCCAGTCACTTGAGACAAGCAGGAACTGAGTTATATCTGTTGGAAATGTATCAACTACAGCGGCAGTTCCCAAACTCAGGGTCTCTGGATGTCTTGAAGTTCACCTCCCAGAAGCCCCAGCCAACTAGATCAACAGTCAAGAATTCTGGGAGGTGCAGTCCAAAACACCTGGAGGACCAAAGTTTGGGACCACTGAACTACAGCAGTCAAGTCAAAATGAATGTGGGCCATTTTGTCTACAGATGTTGTGCAAATTCTTCACAGCAGGTTGTTGAGTTGTTTGCATCCTCCTTCTGGGAGACAGAGCACAGAAATCCTCTGACTACTTGAGATAGCTCTTCTGGATGACTGGGCAAACAAAATGGTGTCAGAGAAGTAGGGGTTGAAAGAATACTGGAAAATATTCAAAAATGTTGAAAAATGTATTTGGATGTTGGAAATCCTGGAGAAGAATAATCCTGAATTAACAGGTTGAGATTTAATCTGTACAAAATTTGCATGTTTTTGTTTACATTCAGGAAGCAGCATTTTTTTGAAGAGCATTTTCTGTGCAGAAATATTTTCTTCCTGGACAGAAAGTGTTATTCCCTGTATTTCCTGCACAGAAAATGATACTACTGGAGACTTATTTTGCACAAAATTTGCAATTTTTTTTTTGCACAAGACAAAGCAAGCAACTGTTTCTGCACAGAAAATCTGTTTTCTGTGCAAAAGGCCATACATGTATTTTGCATAAAACAGGTTGTGAAATGCAAATAGGCTTCAAAAATTTTATGGTTCTTGAAGATATTTTCACACAATGAAGAAAATTGTTAAAATTACTCATTCGAGGTAAAACTTAGTGAATAATTACATATCTACTGAGAAGTAAGATTGCTTCACTGCTACCATCACCATGGACTAGAGTTTTCAATGGGCTCTTACCTGAGTACAGTCAGACCTGCTCAAAGTTTTCTATTGCCAATGCTGTAAGTTGATCCTACATATTTAATAACTGCCAGCTCGCCAGTAGACCAGGGGACTCATTTGACTCCACTCTGTGGAAGGAGATGCTCAGGGGCAATTGTTTCTACCATTCTGTGAGTTGGGAACAACTCCTTGACTACTCCCTTCCATGGAGTAGAGTCTTCATTCCAGAGAACAGTCATAGCTTTAATGACCTAATTTTACATTAGCAGACTATATACTTCTACTCAGTGCTCCTGAAGGCTGTTGGGAGGCACAGAATCTCACAGGATAGTGATACCCATTCATATGGGATGTATATGATTTTACATGGGAAAGCTGTACCCAGTAGCATTCCCAAAGCAACCAGAAAATATTAGAAAATATTAGCATGAATAAATTGTGCATTTATATTACTCACTGAAATGAGTGGAGTGCACTGGGGCTGTACAACTTCAAAGGACTAAGGACAACTGGCAGGCTGCAAAGCCTAATTCCTGAAAGAATTGCATGGCAAAGGGAAAGTAATTCTTCCATCATCCATTAGCTAGAGAAGGAGCTGCTGCAAGGAAGTTGCTTTCTCCATCTCTGACAAGAAGCTCTGCTTCAACTGCCAGTTGTCCTGAGACTGCTAGGCTGACTGCAAGTATATGCTGGCTTCTGGTACACCTATCTTGAGCAAGGATAAGAAACATGTGGTCCTTCCAACTTCAGTTCCTAGCAGCTCTAGTCCGCATAGCCAATTGTGAAGAATGCTGGGAGTTGTGGTCCAATAACTTCTGGAGGCCTGCACAATTCCTTTCCAGAGATATTGGAACAGTGGCCCTTTCCGCATGAGGCGAGTGAATCGCTCCGTGCTGTTACTTACCGGCTCTTCTTGGGTCTGAAGTAAGACACACTGTCCCTTGAGCCCTTCTGCAGGGCTCCTCCATTGGTGCAGGGCGAACTGGAGCAGTGCAAGGTCTGTAGATCTGCACTGCTCTGGCTCAAAATGGCAGCTTCCTGTGGCTTCTGGCTCAAAATGGTGGCTTCTGGTGTCTTTGTGGGAGTGGAACAACCACTGAGGCTGGCCATGCCCACAGAACGCCCTCCGCTGATCGCAGGCACGCATTGGCACGTTCCAGAAAATGTAAAGACCTGATTTTTCCAGTCTTTACTTAGCACGGGGGAGGACCACTTGGGGGTGGGTTGGATCAGACTGAGGTGCGGAATTAAGTTAAATAATCCGCACCTAGTCCGATCCAAGGTGTGGACAACGTCCGTGCCAGGACACCTTGGCCCGTTTTAACTGCCTCGTGCAGAAAGGGCCAGTAGCTGCTATGTCAGTTGCAGAAAACTCTATTTAATTAAGACCACCAGAAAGAAAAGTTCATCCTGGCTTGGAGTGGGTTTAAATACATTTCTGCAGTTTATCACTTTGCAGAGATGTTGTCAAATGCTTTTCCTTCTTTGTTTTTCCTTTTTTGTTCTTCTGCCATGATGTGTGTTATCTTTTAAGATGGCAAGCCTAAAAGCAGTCTCCTGAAAAGTTGGATGAATGGACTACAAAAGGGAGTACAGGAGAATACAGTATAGCTACTAAGTTAAAAAAATGTTTCTTACATGGTGAAAAGTTCTCACTTCTAGGGATGCAATCCTTGACTATTTTGTCCTCATATTTTTGCCAGTTTTGTCTGTGTCACATTAAATTAAATGTGTCAAATTAAATATTCCTCCACAAAAGAAATGCTTGTTTTCAGTCTGTATTATAATTAGTTTTTGTTGGCCTAGATGGTGCATATAAAAACCAAGATCGCTGGTCTTACTCCTGTAAGTGCAAAATGCATCCTTATTTGTTTTATTCATATCAGTTCTTAAAAATCCATATAAGGCTGGAACATGTAAATCATAAAATTTTAAAAATCCACACTGCTGGGTATAACAAAGATTATTCTAGCATTTGACTGATGCTTCTTGCTCACGTTTGCTTAAGGGGTGCAGGAATGTTAGGAAATTAAATATTCCTCCACAGTATTCTCATATCAAAGTATTGATTTCTGTGGAAAAAATATGTTTGTTTTTGTACATCCCCCTTCCTCATTTTCTGCACAGAACACACTGCAGGAAATGGGTTTTTTTGTACAGAAAACCTATTTTCTGAGCAAAAACCAAGTATTTTATGAAAAAACAAAACAAAACCTCACATGCTTTTCTCCATGGAATAATTCATCTACAATATTTGAATACCAGAAGAAAAATACAAAAACATTTCATCAATCTGTTATTCTTCCCACTGTTTTTTCCTGATAGTCAGGACACTTATTTTTCAACCTGAGAATGAATAATTATGAATATTCTTTCCTTTCCTGACCACTGCAGGTTTCTTTGAAACTGGAATCCCTATTTATTTCTCTCTTCTTCTTGTGACGCCTTGTAGCCTGGTAATCACACACTGTAGTAAGGTTTTGGATCATGAAAAGTGCGAGGGGAGAATCTTAAATTAGCCATTTTTTGGCCTTCCAAGCCTTCAGTGTTTGGAAATCTTGGCCTAAATCCAATTACCAAGTGATAGTGCACAATAAATTGCTGAATGGTAAATAAACACTTAGGTAAATCCTATTGATTCACTGATCTAATAGCTGGATTTAGGCCACTGAGAAAAAAAAAATTTCTTTGATGTTATGAAGATTGTTTCCTCTATCTGGAGACCAGCCTGAATGATATTAAATTATGCGTATACATAACTCCACATTTCTGATCCAGATCTACATTATCATCTGAAAGTTTGAAGAAAAACTCCAACATATTCAGCTGAATACTTTAGGGAATGTAAACTCTCACTTGTCTGTTAATCACACATGAGAATGAGATGCCAAAAAATATTGTTCCTCTCTTGTGAAACGTGCAATGTATTTTCTGTCAGCCTTAAGCGAGTGTTCAATTTGAAGAACAATTCTGGGGCAAAATTATGTGAATTACATAAATTGTCTAAATTATACAAGCTGAAGTGTGATGGCTGCTGCCTTATTTGAAGGGCTTTTCAAAATCAGAAGCACTGAATAGGTTGTTTGCATTTTTAAAATCAATTGATCAGGCCTTACGTGTTTCCATGTGTGTGTGTATGTGTGTGCTTTGTTTCATGGGGGAAAGGTAGTAGACTTACACAGATACATTTCTGTACAAACTCTACAAACCACAATGAAAAGCCAAGTGCTCCTTCTTATGTTCTTGGCCATTCCCGCACTAGACTGTTATAGCGCTATTATTCCACTTTCAACATCCTATGGAATCCTGGGGTTTCCAGTTTAGGGAGGGGTTGGCTGGCCCCTCCCTTGGCTAGCCCCTCCCTAAACTGCAAACCCCAGGATTCCATAGGATGTTGAAAGTGGAATAATAGCGCTATAACAGTCTAGTGTGGAAATGGCCCTTGTAGTAGAGATAAGAAGTCTTGCAGAGGCTGGTGATTTCTCGGCTTTCTGTCTGGTGTGGCAGGGCAAGACATCTTCTTTCATCAAGAAATCTTGTGAATATTCTTCACATCTTTAGAATATGTGCCTGGTAAGGAATCTTGTTTTATCAGGACTGCTGATCATAGGAAGCTCGTTCACCCAAATGTGCTTATACTATCATTTTGCACCCTCTCTGGGGAATGTGTAGGTATTTCTGTTCAAGACTGGAAGTTGGGAATAGGGTTAAATTTTCAGCCTCCTTATGTTGTTACTAAAAATCCATGAACAGAGCTACCTAACTAGTATTAATTGGGATTAATCTTTTTTCACACTTAAAAACGGAATTTCTGCTGTCATCCCAGTTATAGTTATGTGATTATAATGTTACTTTTATAAGTTACATTTCTGTCCCACTTTTCTTCCACTGTGCACTAGGAGGAATATAGGATCAAGGATTTTATCTCTTCTATAACTGTTTATCCTCCAAACAACATTGAAAGATTGCTTAGTCTGAGGGAATGAGACCAGCCCAAGGTGATTTTCATGGCTGAGTGAGGACTTGAACTTTGATCTACAAAGACCCAGTCCAGTTCTTTAATCATTGCGCCAAACATGGATATAACTGCAGATTTAAGGAATTCACTGTCTACATAAAGACCAGCAATTCCTAAAAAGTGTTACAAGTTGATGTGTTATGAAGAATGTTCTATTGGTATCAGTGTGACTGTCAAGTAATGTGTTTCAAGATTGGGAGGCTAGACTTTCCTAACTTTTTTGTAAATTGCATCCCATTATGTTCCCATCATCTGATACATCACATAATAATAGCATAATCACTTAGATCCTGTACCAAATCTGGTGTTTATCTAGCTGCTTCTCTGAGGTAATTTTTTAAAATAGCCAAAATAATAGCAGACAAGATTATTTTAGTCCTTCAGTACCTGTTGAAGAGAGCTCAATTTACCTTACTATATTTGGTACCACTTGTTATATATTACATCAAAGAGAAATATAAATGAAGCCTCCTGAACTTTTTTTAATCCCTGCCCTCATTCTCCTGTTTCCTGGTATGGCATCAGAATGTAAGAATGAACTTAACCTTGTTCTGAGTACACATGCCTATTGTATGAAATAAGATTGCCATTAGTCCTCCTTAGATTTTTAGTTAAATGAAGATTATGGTTTTAAGCATCCTTAGAAGTGGGATCCTATGCTTTATCGTATTTTCTATTATGTATGGAAGAGCTGTACTAAAGCATCAGGATGAATAAGGCCTTTTCTGCAACTCCACCATGCTTCTTAAGGGCTGAGAACAAGGAGAAGAGAAATATATTTAACCCTGAAATTAATTAGTTCTCTGCTACTCATTAAGAATTTTCTAAAATTAAATTTCTCCTGGAGTCTGAGGGAAAACTCAGCTTTGTAAACATAAGCTTGGGGTAAATGATCACACATTGCTATAGTTTATTTATGAAATTTAAAAGGCAGTGTTGTAATTCTTTCATCTCTCATTTGTTTGACATCATGAGGGAGGGTGGAGTGAAAGCTGTGTGACAGATTTTGTGTGTTAATTGCTCATATATGTTGATCAAATTGATAGCTTAGGGATTCACATATTTTATTTAAAAACTTTGCTATAGAAACTGAATTATACTCTTGTTTTGTCATTTCCTATTCTTTCTTATTACGATCATCATCATCATAATCCACTCTGTCACACTGGAATACTGAAAACTTCCCTATACCTGGTGAAATTGTTTTTACATCTGCATACTCTGACTAGCAGCAATTCTCTAGTTGCTCAAACTACTACAAGAGATGAAGGAGAATGTCCATTTTTTAAAAAAATAAGAGTGTACCACGATCAGTAAATTTGAATTATAAAAATCAAATAGGGGAAGGTGAAACTGACAGCACCATTCATCTATGCAAGAGCACAGAGTGCTCCATTTTATTTTATTTTATTTTATTTTATTTTATTTTATTTTATTTTATTTTGTTTTATTTTATTTGTTTCAAGACATCACTTGAATTCAACTGTATTTATGCCTATGGTGCTGAACTCTTCCTTTCTGACAGGATCCTGATCTTTATCAGTTACAGGGAAGGCAGCCACATGGCCTTCTCCACACTTGAAATAACGGTTTCCAATGAATTGGCCAGTCTAAAAGAGGGCAAAAGAATACATCTTGTCCTATATTATTTGCAATTAGAACTTACCAGTTGAACAATTTCTTCACGAACAGGATAGAAAGAATCTGCATTATAAGAAAACTGAATGGGGAGGAAGGAGAATGCAAAACAGACAGATGTTCCCATCCCTGACTAGTTTTTTTTTTTGGGGGGGTAGGTGGGTGGAATTTTTAGGAATTGAACCTGAGATCTTCTGAATGCAAACAGGTAATCTAGCAGTGAGTTATGACATCCTGAGAAAGGGACTTGCTGTGGAAGGCGAGAGGAAAGGAATGTAATATTTAGCAACATCATACATTTTAGATCAGCGGTTCTTAACCTGGAGTCCATGAACCCCTCACAGGGAGTCCGTGAAGCCCTGCTGCTGGACACCACCAGAAGCAACAGGGACGCAGGAGAGAGGGTTGTGGTTGCCAAAATTGCTCCCTCATTTGCAAACAAGGGATCAGTTTGGACATATACATACACCTGTCCCCAAGTCACTTGGTGCCCACACTCCCTGCTGCCACATCCCTGACAAAAGAGATATGGCTCCAGGTATGTGCGCTCACTCAGACGGCTCCCTTTTTTGCAAATGAGGGAGCAGTTTCGGCACCCACACCCCACCAGCTTCTGCATCTCTGATGTAAGGGACAGCAGCAGGGTTAGAATCCCCACTTGGCTGTAAAAACACACTGGCAACCTCAGACAACTCACATTCTCTCAGTCGCCAACAAAAGCAAAGGCAATGAATCTTACCAAGAAAATCCTCAGGATAGGGTCATCTTAGGGTCACTATAAATCAGTTTTCAAAGGAGAGAGACTTGATGGCTAGAAAGAACCTTCCTTTTCAGCAGCATTTTGTTTTTGTGTGCCTTCAAGTCACTTCTGACTTAATGGCAACCCCAAAGTGAATGTATTACAGAGTGAATGTGATTTGCCCAAGATAACCCAGTGTCTGAGCAGGGATTTGAATACTAGTCTCCAGAAGCCTTTAACAAATAAATAAATATTTGAATTTTTTTATAAAATAGTTGAATATTTAAATCTAAATGTAAATATTTAAATCTTGAGTTAAATCTTGAGGTTTCCTGAGAACAAATTATATTTACAAGTGGTTCTTGGTAAAAAAACCCAAAAAAACCCCATTAAGAACCACTGTTTTAGACTCTACAGAATAATGCTCCCGCTCCCATCACAGATGAAATGAATAGCATAAGATTACTTTCCAGGTCATGCCCCTGGAAGATAAAACAGTGAGTGGAGTTTGCTTTACAACAAGCCACAAATATTAGGAAGATGTATCAGGCAAGACAACTTTGAAATGCAAATCTTATTCATTTCAAGAAGGAGGAAAAGCTGAGGTTTGTAAATTTTTCCGTGATGGGAAAAAGGATATTTTTCTCACTTCTATTCCAGAAATCCTATGTGTTCCTACAGAGCTAGTAAATCAGGTATACGAACAACTCTGCCAGCAACATTCTCTCTTCTAATAAGAGAAAGCTTCTCTTTCAAAGCTAAGCGGAGGAACAAAGACATGTTGCTGACAAAGTATCTGAGCCTGGCTTTACTTTGTTTTAAATAAAAAGGAAGACTGAATTTCACTCTAGATTTCATGCCACCAAGCAGGAAGGGTAAGTTGAAAAAAAAAAAATCACAGGGAAAAATGTCTGCTCCTTTCTGTTTATATAACAGTGCAAAAATTTTTGTTTGAAGAGCTTAAACAACGCCTTACAAAGTTTATGTGAACAGCACATGAAACTCAAAAAAGGGTGTCAATAGTTTAGATGCCAATCATCCCATTTCCAGGTATGGATAGTCAGGTGATCTGGTATGCTTATAAGCAGGACGTGAGAAACATGATCATTTCCTCTCATTTTTCCCCCACAACATATTCAGAGAGATACTGTCCCTGGTGGTTTCATTTAGTTAATACAGCTTTTTTCAGTGAAGTGGATATGTGTTGAAACAGAAGTGGATGCTCATAACCCAGAGGTACATTCAAGATTTTCTTATTGGCATATATGCTTATTTTATTTACCTTTATATCTTATCTTTCTCCCAGTGCAAGACCCAAACACAATTAAAGCATGAAAACAAATTATAGTGAAAACTCATAAAACATAACATGAAAGAGCAATTAAAATACAACATAATACATTATCATATTACAAGGACATTTATTAAAAATAGCTTTCAACACATCAAGGGCCTAACCCACATGAGGGCTGAGTCTCAACTCCACTGTATGGTATCCCTACTCAGTTTGACTGCTTTCCTCTTATATGCATCCGTAAAAACTATTAATTTCCTGTCAAACCATTCACTGGGGCATTCTTTTCTACTTGGTCCACTGTGTTCATCTTCAAACAGATTATACAGGTCTTCCCTTGGGAAGTATTTGTATTTTTGCTGTTGTTCTGTTTATCATTTCAAAATTGTTTTCCAATTTTTTGATATTATTTTACTGTCATATCAGTTGAATAGTTTTGTACAAACTGTTTACAGATTAAAATCTGACTATCAAGAGGTATACATATGTATTGTAAATGAATAAAATAAAATACATAAAAAGCTACCTAAGAGATTTACTGAGCTAAATCATGATGCTATGACACCTTCATGAGCATTATCTGCTTCTTGGTTGGTTGCAGTGAAAAAAAAATCCCCTTCAAGTTTAAAAGTAATCATGCCTGATCAGCAACAAGTTGGGCAAATATTGACCTACATCTGATGAACCTAACTCAGCCTGCCCCATACAAATCCTTGCACATTCCCTGAAATCTATGCTGGAAGGTTAGAGGACTCTTTGAACAGATTTGGGGTGGGGTATGGGGGCTGTGAGAGGGAGGAAGTTCCCACAGGACTTGGATCAGATTAACAATAACACTGAGGCCCTTTCCGCACCTTACCTTTTTCAGTGCTGTGGTGCAGGTATCGCGTGGGCAGCCTCCAGCGAGAGGCTCTCGCATCTCCGCTGCTTCAGCTCTGCATGAGCTGCCTGGTCCCGAGCAGGTAGCGCGAGAACCCCACCTCTTCCTTCCACAGCGCAGCTTGGAAGTTTCCCAGGCTGCGCCGGGGCAGGAAGCGTGACTGCTGAAGCTCTGGAGGCTCTGCACACACGGCAAGTGCACATGGGGCCCTGGAGCGATGTGCGATCGTGCACCAAAAGTATGCAAGCGGCACCTGCCCTACCCTGGAGCATCGCACGATTGTGAGTGTGTCATGCAGATCACTCCTCACAATTGTGTGATGCTCAAGGGGCCCTTTCGCATGGCAAATGCTGTGCAAAAAGGGCCATAGACTGAAATACATTAGTTAGACAGGTTGAATGTAAGCCCACTTTCGCACTGCACTGTTATAGTGCTATTATTCCACTTTAAACATCCTATGGAACCTTGGGGTTTGCAGTTTCGAGAGGGGCATTTGGAATTCTCACTCAGAGAGCTCATTGGTCTCAGTAAACTACAGATCCCAGAATTCCACAGGATGTTAAAAGTGGAACAATAGCACTATAAACGTGTAGTGCGGAAATAGCCTAACTTTCCGTCAGCATAGTTATCATGATCCTGGGGAGGAGGGGTGACAGTTTCTTCCACTCCCTAGAATGCACAAAGGCAGATGGAGGCTCACAGATGCTTCTCCTAGCCACTGATTAGTCAAGGTTGATCCTGGAAGCCATGAAGCTGTTCTACTGTACCGGGGAGAGGAGAAAAAACAAGCTCCACACAAACAAGGACAGAAATGGTTTTCTCAGTCCCAAGTGCATAAGAGCACATACATGGTGAGCAAATGCACCCTTGCAACCAATCAATGGCCAGGGGAAACATACCCAAGAAACACTGACTGCATTTGTGTATCCAAGAATGAAGAGGATTCTGACCATGTCTGGTAGGTTGAGTGAGATGGCTGCTCATTCTTTTCCTCAGCTCTGCATGGGCAGCCTAAAAGCTCTTGGGTGTAATCGCATGGCCAAAAAGTGAGTGGAGAAAATGCTGTGCCTTGCTTCCTCGACATACTGTTGCAAACTGATAAAAAGGTACTGTGCAGATAAAAAGGTACTGTGCAGGAACCTTAAAGGTTCTGCAGCAGCTTTAAAAGTACTTATTTTGGCATGAACAGGGGTTACAAGTCATCAGTAGAATCCTGGATAATGCCATGATGGGATTTTTTTTTTGCAACATTGTTCCCATTTATTTCATGTCACCCACAGTAATGCTGTATATTTTCCTCCAGTAACACATTAGCAATTTGTTGAGATGTATTGATTTAATGATGGACATCTTTCTGTGACATATTATTTGCTACTTCATATACAGGTGGGTCAACTGTGATATCATATTCCATGAGTGGTCCTTCATGAAAATGTTTCTCTATGGATGTAAAGCTTACTGCTACAACAGAAACATAGAAAGAGGTGGAGGAAGAGGGGAAGGTGAGGGAAGGGATGATGATGATGGTGATGATAATTGTCTCCAGTTTTCTCATCCTCAATGAGAAAGTAGTCTTGACGCACCAAAACAGACCATTGAGGCAATGTTCAGCTGTAATCAGGTTTTTTTCCTGAATTCTAGACTTGGCAAAAAATTTATTTGCTTCAAGAACTATTGCATTTGTCCTCAAATCCACTGTTTTAGCTGCAAGTGATTTTTTCCATAGGGAACCCTTGATACAAAAACACAAGCTATAAGGAGAACACTTTTGAAATTATTGTGTGAAATAAATGAAATAAATTAAGATTTCTATCCCTACTTCACACAGCAAAACACACAAAACAGAGGGCCCAAAGTCGTGCAGCACATACATTGGGTTTGGAAGGAGGTTTGAAAACATTTATATGCACACTTTCAACTCCCAATGGGTGAAACACTAATATTTATTTACTATAAGTCTAAATTGGGACTCGATTTGTCAAATTTCACACCTCAAGGCAAAGCTAGCAAAGGCATCAACAAACTGTGCAGTGGGAATACAAATCAAAACTTTTTGGAGAAGTTTACTATTGCTTCCTCAGCGTGTCTGGAAACAAAATACAAGCTCCAGACCAATTTGTACGTGGGCTGCATCTGCTCCCTGTCCACAGACCTTTCACTGATGATGGCTTCTAGGAACCATAATAAGACCTGAGGAGAATAGCCCATTAAAAACAAATAGTTTGAAATAACTTGAAATGAAAGAAAAGTACTGGAGTGTAAAAAGCCAGGGCAAGTTCAAAGATGAAATCCACTGTATTTTATCTCCACCTTATTATGAACTGCAGTATGACCAAAAATATCTCTCCATGGTTTTTTCCCCAATAAATGTTCAAGTATCTTCTTCCCTCTTTTCTAGAAAATTAATTACAGGTGTAATCTAATGAATAACTAGTCTTTAAAAACTAGCATTAAGGCTATTTGTCATTGTGTCCGTGTGGTGCAGCCCATAGCAGCTGTTTTTTTATATTTTAATTTCTTAAAATAATTAACCCCCCACAAAAAAAACTATATAATTATAACAGTATGTCAAATACAGTCACATAATATCAAACTAAATCACCTATAAATGATATATTCATGTATGTAACTATATAAGTACTCTATTTCTATAATATATTAATATCCACTGTGCCAAACCAATTGTTTAGTTAGATGTTCATCTTCACTATTCAGTTATTGAAAACATATTAAAAATGTGGGCTAGGTTGCTACTAAGTACCTCCCCTCATCATGTGATGATATCTGCCCTTCTGTCTCTTCTCGTCCCATGAAAATTGCTGGGTCATTATTCTGCAAGTGCTTTTGATCATATTTGGTTAAGCTATCTCTGAAATAAAGTCTATGACCATTTTTTCAAATTTTTGTAATCACGTTTCTTGCTGTTCCTACAAGGATTGCCAGCAGTTCTCTAAAACACAATCCTTTCTCTGTTTTTTTTTAGTAAATAATGAACAAAAAAAATGTAATAAAGGTTCCTTTGTAATGACTATTTGTCCTGTTATCATGCCTATCCATTTAATTATTCCTTGACAAAAAGAGTTAACCTATGGACAGAAAACCCCCAAATGTAGAAGTGTTTCCTTTAGGTCACACTTTCTCCAATACCCTATCAGATAAGTTACTATTAATTTTGGTTTAGGTGACAAAAACTATCTATGTTCTTAATAACATTTCTTTAGAACATTTCTTTATAAGGCTATGAGGACCAAATTTTTGCCCATGACTACGTTGATATACTAATATTTAGATTTCTTTGCCAGATCACTATAGCTCCCATATAGTTATCATATTCTTTCTCAATAACAGCTTTATAAATAACTGAGATCCTATATACTATATTTACTATATTCTTCAGCAGAGATTTTCAAATATTGCAAGTGCCTATATTGTTGTTGTTGTGTGCCTCCAAGCTTTTTCCAACTTACGTATTGTTGATGTTGTGTGCCTCCAAGTTTTTTCCACATTATGGAGACCCTAAGGGGTTTTCCCAGGGTTTACTTGGAAAGATTTGTTCAGAGGGAGTTTGTCGTTGCCTTGCTCTGAGGCTGAGAGCTTGTGATTTGCCTGTTGTTTCTAAATGGGGACCCAGTACCTTTATCTGCTGGAGTAGCAAAGCGGGGGCGGCCAGAGAAGCACTGTGCTAATATATCTTAATTCTGTCACATTCCATCACACTCACTCACTCTAGTAGCAGAAACTAGACCTGGGGCAAGTTTTTTTAAAAAAATTTCAACTGTTCCTTGGAAGGGAATTATCACCTTCTCAATCTTACCTTTGGGATAGGGAAATAAATTTCTCTAAATTTTTACATGGAGCAGAAGTTACTGTTTGTCGCAATACACCAGCAATTCATGTGATGGTACCTTCCCACAGATTGGAGTTGAGCCATTCCCCCGTGATTGGGCAACTGACTGCCTTCCCTTCGTCTTATGAAGCTAGGGGAATCTTTACCTATTTGCCCTATTTTGACATCTTTTATGAAGTACTGCACTTCTCACAGAGTATACCTGAATGATTTGCAAATTTCACTGACTTATGACCTAAAACATTTTAGTTCATTTCTTACAGAGTGATCTGATGAATCTGAGATCTTTGCATATGGTAAAAGATAATTTACAATAAGAATCTGCTGCAAGCATTCCAAATGTTACCATAGTTTTCCAAGCTAACTCTAACCATTTCCTATTGTGAAAGGGAAAGAACATTCTTCAAATTAGCCTTTAAAAAAAAGATTATGTTCCATAATGTTCAAGTGAGGCCTTTCATGGCACAAGTTACAAAAATTAGAAATTATTAATAAATGGGATTTTCTGAGCTTTTTTTTTTTAAATAACTCAGCTGTGAATTTGCAGACAAGAAAAGTAGAATGGAGAAGCAATAACTTGTAAAATTCTCAGTGAAATTCATTATCAGGCTGTTCCCAACAGGACTAAAGAAGCACAGTTTTCACAGTATACATCTGTGAGTTTGGCTTCCACATCTACTAGTTTAATTCTTTTTACTGGTTGCTTGTAGCATTTTCTTAGATTTGCACTAGGAATCTGTCAAAGGGCTTTTTTTCTGATTTTCACAGGTGACTCTATTAGCAAAAGGCAATTTTTCTCTCTTTATTTTTTAAGTGCTATATAGTGCTTATAGTGCTGTAGTGCAAAGGTGCCATACGCAGCTCTTTAAAAAAAAAAAAACCCATTATGTACATACTTTTGTTTTCTTCTGGGGGAAAAAATGGCCCTGAAACCAGGTTCTGTGAGAAGGAGAAACTAGGGAGAGGACTCAAAGTAAGCATTCTGCCTCTGGCCTCCTATTCTCTGAAAAATAGCTTTGACTGAGACTTTGACAGTACCTTAAACAGGAGCTCTCTTCTGGCATGACCTCTGCACACATGAATGGGAGGTTGCTCAAAGCATCACTCCCATCATAGTCAATGGACGCAATAGGTGCACACTTCCATGGGCATGGGGCATGCAAATTGAATCCACCAAGTACAATGGGATGTACCGCTCTTGTTTTTTGTTTTCCCCGTGATTTCTGGAACCGAACCCTTGCATATAGGGCAGGTGCACTGTATTTAGTCCTACCTTTACATTATTTATTTTTCTGTATCTAACTCCTCCTGCAAATTGTTAATTAGGCATTGTTTTGTAGAAACACAAAGCGCCCAAGTAAGGAGATTCTACTGCCATAAATTTTAAAATACAGAAGAGTATTAAAAAAATTCTGCTCATGTTGAGTTTCTGGCCTTGGGCAAACACTGGTAGCTGCTCAAATCTTCTCTCTCTCTCTCTGCATGTGTTGGATAGGGCATTCACCCAGAAAACTCTTGTCTCACAAACCTGTTTCTATTCATCTTTCTCAGTCCAGGTTTTTATTAACATGAATTTTGTAAATGGTTTCATATAATTTAAAGAATATTTTCCTGAATAAAATGCTTACAGCATCCATTAGTTGATCTTTATATAATTAGCTTTGCACTGGCTTGCTTTTTGTGTATCATTGCACTGCTAGTCTATCAAATTGGGAAGTCATATTTGAGTAATTTGAAATGGACAACAAAATCAATTGACCTCAGTCTGGGGATGGGAAGAAATTATTACTATTATTGGGGAAACACCAACATAGTGGCTGTAATACTTGTAAGTTTTTCAACCTTTCATTCAAACCCAGCTTTGTTGTAAATCTCTATGTCACAACTGGGGGGACACAAACATTTCAACTTCAGTTTTTCTCATTTTTTCAATCATCTGACTCATTAGTCCATTCTGTTTTGTTTTTTCCTGCTTTGGATTTTAGAGTAAAGTCCATACAAAAATGCATACATTTTTGTACATAAATTGTACATTTATCCATTTATTTATTTTTTTTAAAAAATGAGAAAAATGGCTTTAGTCATTGCTTTAAAAATGCAGAACAGCAGTCCATGTTTTACTAATACCATGTAACAAATGTAGGCCCTTTCTGTATGCTACTTTTTCTGGTGGTGATCCTGACAGCAGCTTTGCTGGGAAAAGAGCATGATGAGAACACTCCCCTCTACACCAGACCAGCTCCCCTCAGAGGGGAGCATGATGGGCAGTCCTCTTCTTCCTCAGTGCAGCTGGCACTTTCCTAGGCTGCGCTGGGTCAGGAAGCACCACCATTGTACTTCCTACCCTTCTTCAGGACAGGTAAGTGAGGGATAATGGCACAATTGTAGGTCATTGACAGAGAAAATCCATCAATTATTTAATCTGCAATCATACTACCTGGGGATGGGAGAGGAGTGAGACCACAATGACATCATTCAGAAGAGTCATTGCAGTCGTGCTCCTCTCCCATTCCAGTGCCAGGATGGGAGGACACTGTGGAAAGGGCCACATTGCTTTACTAACTTATTACCAAGATCTGCACTGTATGATGGACTTACCTCTGCTGATACACCAAAATCTATCATTTAAACCAGGTAATGCCCTGACCATAGGGTTTCCAATATTCACAGGGTGCCTTGAGATAGGCAACTGGAGAAACCTCTTGATGTCCTGTCACCATTGCTTCACTCAACACCCTCTGAGATGGAGAGAGTACTTCAGTTGACATTTTCCAGGGTGCGAATCTGCTGTGCCTCAGAAACCCTTATGGTTTTGCATGAAGTAAGAGGAAGGTCTTTGGGGTCATATTTGGTAATTAACAACCCCAACCAACAATCCCAGAAATTATGATCTCACAAGTCTAACTTATGGTATCATAAAAACAGCTTGTCAGCCATTACTTTTAAATGAATTTCTTTTAAAAATATTTCAAATGGAAAAATGGCTCAATTAAAATAATAGGTAAACCTTATTTGTTATAGTAAAAATGTGCCTACGTTAAAATGTATGAGAATGCCATCGTTCTGCACTCAAAAGAAGGAAAGAAATGAGTATCATCCTCATTTGACGCTAGGAAAATATAGAAGTTGATGCTGTTTTTAAGATAGCAGTTAGGCTGTGATACATGACAGAACAGTAGAAAAATAATCAAGCCTTTAAAAATTCCATCTTTTATCTACACAGAAAATTCTAACCTAAGCCTTTAAACTATTGTCATTGTTTCATGCAAGTCAAAAAGCGGGATGACTGAATCAAAATGCTTTGTGGAGATAAAAATGAAATGCAAAAATCAAAACATCTTCAGGTTTTGAACGTGAAAGCAGCAGTAATAGTTCAGCAAAAAGCCTTATGAATTGCAGTTCATAAATGGTTGAAACTGTTGTATTTTATGGATATTAGCATTTAATGTTATGAAGACTTCACAGCATGTGTGTCTAGGCCTTACATTCTCAATATTTAAATGCCATTCAACAGTTTATGAAACTGTCAGAAAATCTACTTCTCCTGCTGATTTCGGAGATACATTTCTTTTCTCCATGTTTTTATATATTGGCACTAAACAGAGATGTTTCTCTTCTCCAAAGTTTACCAGACTTAAAAAGAGAAAGAGAGAAGCTTTTGAATGGCAAACTTTTCTTTCTTGTCCTTCTGAAGAAACTGTAGTTTCCCTAAAATTAAATAATAATAAAGCAGAATAGGCTCAAAATCACCTTCCAGACATAGACTAAAATCCTGCATGGGAGATGTACATATATCACATAGCTGTGCCTCTATAGATAGCTACATCTCCTAAACCCACCTTTCAAACAGAACATGGCCATTTTTGTATTCTTTGAGAGTAAGGGGTTCAGTGTTCAGTTATTTTCTTGTAGCTGGTTGTGTGGCAACACACATCTACAGGTACCATGAGGGTTCCATGGGACCTCCCTGCAGATGACTGCCTTGCAGCATATTTAACTATAGGAAAATAGCTGGACATATCCATGCTGCTCATTATGTTCTCCAGCAGAACAGACATGGTTGTGTTGTGGGGGCTATACTACTTACAAGATGAGTTGGGTGAATTTGGGTTGTTGAACAGTTGAAATAGTATTCCAACCTCTGTAGCAACTCAAAAAGTATGTTGTGATGGTGTTAAGTCCAACTTCAGCCATTGTGATTCACCAACATTTCAGAGCAGTGCCGGCAAACCATCTCTAGTAAAACTGTGTAACCATTTATATAAAAGAATTTTAAAAAGGTAGGGAGAAATGGAATCTAGCAGTATCTTTAAGACTGCTTTATATTAGCACAAGCTTTTGTGGACTTCAACCAACTTCGTTAGATGCCATGATGGACTGGTATAAAAGTCACAGCAATACAAACACAGTTACACAGTTGATCAGTCCCTCATCTGAAGATATAATTGATATCCTCAAAAACTCATGCTGAAATAAATCAGTTGATCTTGAAAAAGGTGCTAGATTCTTCCCCCACTCCCACTTTCTCCCTTTAATGGTGTAATATACTTAACATGAGAACCAGTGTGGAGTAGTGATTCAATTCTCTGCTTGGCCATGGAAACCCAGTAGGTGATCTCGGGTACATCACAGACTCTCAGCCCCAGAAAACCCCTTGATAGGTTCACCTTATGGTTGCCATAAGTCAGAAACAAAGGCACGCAACAACAACAACAACACATAATAATAATACTTAATCCAGCTATTTCTCTGAAAAGTTTGATTTTTGCTGAAACTCATGAAGAATATGTTGGATCCATCTGCACCTGTTCTGTTCTACTCCTCTGGAGAGTAGCAAAAGAACTTAATTTTTTTTTCTTAATCTTTTTGGTCCCAGATTTCAGTTTCTGAATTCTGAATGAAGCTCATGTCACAGGAAGATGTATTCCCATAGCACATTCAAGCAAAGAAAACAGCTCTAAATGATATCTAATGCCTCAGTGCTATCCCAAATATGAGGCCTGAATGATTAATTTGGTTTTACCTTTTCATTAATAAGTGATTCTGGTACAGGATATCTTCTTAACCTTCTTTATTATTTCAAGCAAGAAAAATATATGCCATAGACAACTGATGCATTCAACAGCTGGTGATGGAGAGTGGAGGGGTGCTCCAGAGAATTCTAAACAGGGATATGTTCATTGTAGAAATGTATTAAAGAAAAGAAATTGCAAAGGGAATATTTAACCTCCATGGGTCAATGATGAATCACTGGGGATATTATCTTTTGTCTTTCTTTTTGTTTCAATTGATGAGGCATGTTTTATGTGAAGAAAATGTAGATAAAAGGGTATTATAAAACACAGTAATTGCATAATTAACATGTTACATTGCAGTGATAATGACATAGTTGATCTATGCTTGCAAAGTCTAATTTAAGGATGGGGGAAGTGAGAGAGAGAATTCCAAGACTAGCATTATTCTCTGAATCAATTTAATCTTTTTAAGGTCTACTTTCCACTTCAGCAAGTAAAAATGCTTCCCTCCTGCTTCTAGAAATCAGTGCACACTTTTGTAATGAACACAGTCTCTTTCGTTTATATTTCCAGATTATTCTGAAGAAAACAATCAAATATATTCAATGGATATCTATTATGATTTTTAACCAACATTGCAACATACTTTCACATATATTCTTTTCATATAATCTGGAAGGAGATGCTTTGAACATTACGACTAGCTCTACCTTTAGACAGAATTAAGTGGTTGCCTCAGGTGATAGATATTGTAGCAAAAGATAGGTATCAGGGTGAGTGGCCAGTTAGTAGAATCATTCCCTAATCCCAAATCCATAACATCAGTATCAACAACATGCATCTGTGATGATCATGTATTATATGTGTCAATATATGAGTGCCTCATTTTTCATGTTTGCTTGGAATAAAATTATGGTGAAAGTGAGTGACAGCGTACTAAGACTATGTTCCCTTTCTTTGTCTTCCTCGTCCAGGAATAGATTGTTGTTTTTGAAATGAAATTGAATAATTCTTGCTTATTGCTATCTACGCAAACATCCAGTTTTCAGGTTGATGTCCAACCTCTACAACATGCTGTATTATTTTCAGGTATAACACTTTTTGTAGCTGTCCTGAGAAAAACTGTGTTGGTATGCATACTCATTAAATGTTTGGTCAGTATTAGTACTCAGAAGCTCAATGGTTGTAGTACCACCTCTGAGTATTCCTTGCCTAAGAAAACTTATGGAACTCATGGGATTGTTAAAAGTTGACAGGGGACTTGAAAGTACACAAACATACTCACACACACACACACACACACACACATGCGCCAACAGTGACCTTTCATGTATTGATGTTGCTAATTCTGTGCCTCTGAAATGTTTTCAAGTTATTTAATTGGACCTCTCTTGACAGCTAGACAGTCTTCCTGCATCAGTAAAAGAGAGCATAGCTGATTTTCATGCTTAAAGAAATCAGAGAGGTTGCCGTTCTTTTACTGGCAACCAATATAGAGCCATAAAAGAAGCCTACCTTTTTTTTTTTTTTTTTTTTTTTTGCTAATGTGAGCTGTTTTCTGTAGTCTGCCATGTTGGTCATTGAACTATTGAATAATGTTAAATGGTTGCAATTTATAATGTCATCAATCATTTTCACCTATCAGCCATTCTTTTATGAACACTTTGAATTGGTCTTGGCTGAAGAGTTTGCAATTTCCTGTGTTTGGAGAACAAGCAACTTTTTGCTGTCTTCTTCAATAGGGTTGTCAAGCTCTTCAATCACTTCCAAATGAGAATGAATATTTTTTGACAGATGCTATCTGCACAGTAGGCATTTGATCATGGTTGTGTGTTTTCACTTGTTTCATGTTGTGGTGATGTCCTTCCTCAAATTCTAGTCCACTGGAATAGTGATCATCCCTTGTTGAAGGGTATGAGAATTGTCCACCAGGCCATGTGTCCATCCTACCTTTGTAGCTTTGCTTTGCTCATGATCGTGATCCATATGGATCTATAGAAACTTTCACTGTCTTCTTCTGCACAGTGAAAGTTTTGACAAGTCTCAGATGCTTAGCTGATAATAAAGCCATATCTCTCTGATAAAATGGGATCCAATAAGTATAATTCAAATGGCCAAAGGGAGAACGCAAGCATCCCAAGCTTCTCTTGATGATTGCGCAAAGACTAATAGATATAGTTGTGTTGTCACATTTATGTTATATTTTATGTTTATGTTTTCTGTCTTCACAGCTTGCAGTAAATTCCAACAAAATAGCTTGTTCCCTGATTCTGCAAAACTAAAGTTGTTATGGAGACTCCATGCTACAGCTAGATGAGAGCAATGTTAACAGATGTGCTTGCATTGTACATGTTGTATGTGCTACTCTCAAGAATGAGTCTCAGTTTCGAGTATTTGGTTTAAATCAAATCACTCTTTTCCAATCATATTCCTGGATATGTCGCAGCTGCATGAAGGTCCTATAGGTAGCCTACAGATATCAGCACAAACTTTACCCCATACTTTTCTGACCATTTTTTATGGGATCTGTTTAGCAATTACATACAGCAACCAGAACTTGTGTTCAGATTCAGATGGTCAATAGTCCTTTTTAAACCAATTTCCACTGAGTCCAGGGATGAGAGATCTGTAAGTTTTACTTTCTCCCAAATTTGCTGTACATTTGATAAATTCTGATAAAAATGAACTATAACAAAACTGTCACCTGACTTTCAGCTTGCTGCTCTTGCATGGGTGCTATGACAAAACAATGGAAAGAAGGCAATGGATGAGATTGTTCATTCTCTTGCTGGCTTGTAGCTTGCCTCATATGCCACCAAACAGCTGTTCCCTAATCCATACCTGTATCCAAAGAAATATTACTGTTTGGCTTGCAGATATTATTTAAGTGAATCTGAATTAGGCCCTTTCTGCAGTTTACTTTCTTGTGACAGCATCTGGTGGGGATCCAGACAGTGGCTCTGCCGGGAAGGGAGCACTCTCCTCCATATCGATTGGATCCCTACCAAAAGAAGCGCAGTGGACACACCTCCTCCATCCTTGATATGAAAGCAAAATGAAAATCAGAAGAAAAGTAGATGCTGTAAAAGAAAGAAGGAAAAATTCTCTGGATGATTTAGGAATAAATTTTCAAGCTTTTTCTAGAGTGTTCAAAATGTTTTTGTTTACTTCTGCAAGGCTTCAGACTTGGCTATTTCATTTCATATATTGTTGGATACAGATAAAAACTTTGCTGAAACACATTGACCAACTCTTCTTTTTTGTGGTACAGCAACTTCTAGCTATTGTTTCTATATTAGTTCTACTTTTGTTAAAATAATCCATTAAAAAAAATTATGTCCAGGAACACATCTACAGTCATCCGTCCACATTTGCTAGGGTTAGGGGCACAGGACCCCCATGGAAGTGGAAAAACTGTGAACAACTTTAGGCTCTCCTAAACCATATTTAACACACACAAAATATGATCACCATATTCAACCCACCATGGATTCCTTTGAGGCATCAGGGTTCCTTCACAGGGCAGAAGTGGGTGACCGGTGGGGTTTACTGCCATCTCCACTGCTGCCCCATACCATTTTTAATAAGGACTTACAAGCCTCCTTCACAGTTTCTCAGTCTCACGAGGCTTGCAGTCCCTATTAAAAATGGTATGGGTCAGCAGTGGAGGTGACAGCAAATAATCTGTGAATGATCAAATCTGCAAAAGTGAAACCCACAAATGTGGAGGGCTAACTGTATTTCATTAATTGAGATAAACTAGTACAAGAAGTCCAGTGCAGCTTTCAAAGGCTCAGTTTATGTACATAGCAAATTTTGCTCAGACTCTGTCAAAAAATAAATGCGTGCAAGGAACTAAGGAACAGTATTATCAGCCATTTGGATCAACCTTCACATTTACAGTATTTTCTTCAAGCAAAGTTCTTTCATTAAGCATATTTTCTGAAATGGTACCTGAAGAGCTTCTTCTATGAATCAGACAGTTCCAACTTGTTTTTCAAACATTACCAACTCATTTGGCTGTTTTATTAAAAGATTTGGTTATCCTATCCCACTGTCCATCTTCTGGCATTTCTTTCTATGTTATAAAAATAAATGGTCCATACGACAACATTATCCTTATTGACAGGATTTTGTTATTGTCTATTTCCTAGATGGACCTCTGGAATTAGTTAGATCACCAATGCTCATTTGTAAATAGTAATAATGAGAACAAACAAGATTCTCCTTGATGATACATCCCAATGCTAGTATCAAAATGCAACTGAAACTTGTTTATTTATCATTTAACTTATTTATCTATTATTAATAATCACCTATTTCTACCCCACTCTATATCATAAAGATCTCAGGGTGGCTTACAAATAATGGTAAAACAACAGGTTAAACAGTTTAAAGCAATAAATATAATTTAAATAGAAAAATTAAACATAATATGTTGAAGCAGATTTAGATGACTGACGTTTTTAAAACCATGCACATCAATATTTGAGATGAATAAATGAGGCCCCAAGGCCTTGATGAATACCTACATTTTCACTTGGCATTCAATGGAATCAGAGGTGATGTCAATTGGGCACCCAAGGGCATACCACAATTGAGAATGTCATCTCCCATGTCCAATACAGTGTATTGATCTCATTGGTGGGACACAGAGGAAGGGCCTCCAGCATAAACCACAACAATATGATGGTAGTCAGCTCCCCTGTCAAGAGATTAGTGGGATTTAGACAAAATTGTGAAAGAACTATCCAAACTGCTGAAACTCCTTGAGGGATAATAACTAAGATTTCTCCTTTAAAATTTGGACTAAAGCCTGGAATGGTTTAATGATCCCACTGACATGGAAGCCAACCTGCTCTGTATTTGGTTTTCAGTTGCTCAATTGCTCAAGTGTTGGTAATCTAAGCTGTTGACAGAAAACAGATTGATCGCTTTATGTGACTCTGTGTTCTAGCCATATAATTTTGGGACTGAAAGATCCCATTGTACCCCATTAAGAGTTCTGGTACGGAAGACTTGATGTGCTTTCCTTGTTCCTTCTTCCTGGTTCTCATCAGACTACATCCCTTGTGTGATCAACACAGTTTTTGTTCTAATAATCATTTTGTGCTGCAGTGAAAAGTGTTCTGTGAGTACCTTCAGAAACATTCTAGCTTTCATCCATTGTCATCGTTCTTCTGCTCATTCAGTCTCACTTTCTTTTATATGCCATGACAGCCAGTAGCTGCACAGTCTTAAAAAATAAACTTTATATTTATTTTCTTCCATATATGTTGTTTGTGTAAAACACCAAAGAAACAGCAATAAATTATCCAATATAATTAACCACTTCAGATGCTTACAGATCTATTAAATCTTAAGTACCTGCTTGCTTATCAAATCTGTCTGTGATAAGCTGCCTTCTAGTTCCTGTAGGTAAATTAACTCTGCAATATATATAATTAGCATCACAATAACTACTTCTCTTAATTGCCAGACCAGCAAAATGAAAGCAGAGTATCCTGTGGAGAGATGGGGGTGGCAGGAAGTTTTTAAACTGTAGATTCAGACAAAGCCACAGGAATTGAAAGACTCAATGTGAAGTGTTTTGTCTTATTACTGGGAACAGAGTTCAGTCCACAAAGACCATCTAAGTGAAATAGCTTGATTTTCTTGACAATCAATCACACAAGAACAACACTACATATAATTTATAACAATTTGTCTCTTTTCAGAAGAGTACCAAGATGAAAATAGCATACAGATCAAATTATTTCTCACTTGAAAAGGGCTGGGATTTTTATATTAGAATGGAATTATTGGACTGCAGTAGCAATTTCTTGTAATATATTAGGCCTTATCACTATAAGACTTTTGCAAGAGCTGTCATTAGACCATTCTGCCTGGTCTTTGCTTTTGGTGACCAGCTCAGTTTCTTCTCACAATAACCTTCCTGAGTTTTCCCTCCTCAAAAAACTGTTTATTCATGAGATGTACAAATCTCAAACAACATTCAAATAAATGTGTAATTACCCAAAACTCCCACAGTAAAGGTGGCTGAGAGAGATAAGAAGGAACCTTGATGGGAAAACAGACATTCCATAGTCATTAGACTCTTACAAAGGCCCAGATTCTCAGTTGTTGTTTTTAAAGTTAGCTTTGTGGATATTAACTTAAGCTATATTGTCCAATTCCCCCCCCCCTTTTATGACTCTGAGAATTACTGAAGAGGCAAAAAGTAACACCTAAGACCAACTCTGAGTTCTTGAACAACTTAGATTTTTCAAGGGTTAAGACAAGTTGACATCTCCATGTAAACATTTCCAGATGAAAACTGATATTAAATGTTTAGTAAGGTACAAAATAGAGAGCTAGCATCTGGACCAGGGTTTGAATCTCCACTGAGTGACCTTGGGCAGTCACACTCTCTCAGTCTGAGGAGAAGGCAAAGACAAACCCTCTCTGAACATACTGTCACACCAAACAGCCAAAGACTCTTCTAGGTTCATGCCTGGCATGCCCAAAAGACTGACCACCAGTCAAGAGGTTTCCAACAGAAGCTTTTATTGATTTATTATGCAATAAAGGTCTTGGACTCTAAGGCAAATTCAGAACCCAGACAAAAAGTTTACAATCCTTTAAACACATTTTTGCTAGCATTATTTGATTGGTTACAAGTTTAGAATCCACTACGTGGTTGGTTCTTTAAAACAAAACCTGATTGGTTGAAACAAAACCTGATTTGTTATCTCTTTCACTCATCGTTCTTCCTTAGTCCATGTTTGTAGTATGTTCCAAGGTCATGCTGACCCTTTAGCTTCCTTTCTTAGCCATTTCAATTTGGGTTTATTTACTAAGGATTCTTTGATGTTTCTATTAAGGTATTATCTATTCTTTAGTTAGTTGAGGCCTAGTTCATTTCCTTAGCTCATTAACTTTTCCAGGTGGCTGTTGGCAGTTACAGCTCATTAGCTCTTTAGCTAGTTCTTGGCTTCTGTACTTTCTACATGCCCTTCCTACAAACCCACCTTTGCATTAACATTGACTATTTCAGTAAAGCACCTATTAATCAAAATTACTACTACTAGTAATAATAATAATAATCAACAAGTTTAGCAAGGCTACTTTATATTTTCTAAATAATATCAACCTCCATTTCCTCAATATCTTACCCAGAAAACCTTAGGATAGATTTGCTTCAGGGATGCTGTACCTTGAAAAAAGAGTAAATGCCGACAATAACAACAACAATATGATGAAAAACTATTGCTGTACCGGTGCAAACAAAATTGTATGGCGCCTTCATCAAAAGTAGTCAAGTAGTGAATTTACCATGTGCAGCCCTAGTTGTACATTTGTACACAAGAGAAACAAAAGCTTGCCCACAGAAGTGAAGGACCTATTATCTAGACATGGCTCTTTCCTTCATCCTTTGTAGCGTGCCTTCAGTAACCAGTGAAGGTGGAATTTCATCTAGATTTGGCTGGGCTTGTGGTAGCATAGCTTACGTAGTTACTTGCATACAATATTGGAAATGATATTGATGAAAAGGACTGCCTTTGTTGCCAATGTCTTTTTCAGTATGTGCGTAGATCTCAAAAATAGTATTCTGCTTAGCTGAAATGCAGAAACAATACTGCCTATGAAGTATATGGGGGTGTAAATGTATATGCTGTCATACAAAGAGGGGAAAGTTCATAGGAGAATTTTGCAGGCAGGTACTTCAGTGAAAAGTATGCAAATGTACTAATTACAGTCAACCCTCCACATTCACTAGGGTTAGGGGCACAGGACCCTCATGAAAGTGAAAAATCTGTGAATAACTCTAGGCCTTCCCAAACCATATTTAACGCACACACACACACACACACACACAAAAGGATGATCACCATTTCAACCTACCATGGATTCTTTTGAGGCATCAAGGCTCCTTCATAAAGCAGAAGTGGGGGGCTCGTGGGGCTTACTGCAATCTCCACTGCTGCCCCACACTATTTTTAAAAGGGACTTACAAGCCTCCTTTGCAGTTTCTCAGTCTCACGATGCTCGCAGTCCTTATTAAAAATGGCATAGGAAGGCAGCAGCGCTGGCAGCAAATAATCCATGAATAATCAAATCTGCAAAATTGAAACCCACAAATGTGGAGGGCTGACTGTACTCTTTTATCATTCAGTACATTGCTCTGCAACAGATATAAGAACAACTGAAAAAGCCGACTCCAATTGTAATCCATATAAAATGAAGCATGACTTGTTCTAAGACAGTGGTTCTCAACCTGTGGGTCCCCAGATGTTTGTGGACTTCAGCTCCCAGAAGCCCCAGCCACTATGGTCAATGCTCAGGGCTTCTGGGAGCTGAAGTCCAAAAACATCTGGGGACCCACAGGTTGAGAACCACTGTTCTAAGAGATCCTGAACTTTCAAACCCTTCTGGACATAAAAGTGAAAGTTTTACATAGCAGACAGAATTTTATGAAGTAGAGAGGAAATATAATTATCAGCTTTATCCTATCAACCTGTTATTAGCTAAACCTCATCATAAAACACTTTCACCAAGAGCATTTTGTAATTCAGCAGGCAAATGTTAGTCTGATAGCATGGTGTATTTCTCTCCTAAAATTTTACAAGATCTTGTACATAAATGTGCTGCAATGATTTTTACTGGTAAAAATGCATGCTATGCACTTTTTCTTCCCCATGGTTTTCTCATGACAGTCATCTTAAAGTCACATTCTTTTCCATTTTCTACAGCCATTTCCACACCACGCTCTTATAGCACAATTATTCCGCTTTCAACATCCTATGGAATCCTGGGGTTTGCAGTTTCAGGAGGGTCCAGCTGGGCCCCTCCCGAAACTGCAAACCCCAGGATTCCATAGGATGTTGAAAGTGGAATAATCGCGCTATAAGAGTGTAGTGCGGAAATGGCCATTTCCAAGTACCACAGCTGTTTTCTTCTTCAGTTTTTTAAAGAGACTTGCTCAATGACTATCTTCTTCCAGATCTAGACTTTGATGTACTCTAATATGAGATGAGGACTGCTTGTTCCACAACATTGGCGTCTTCTCAAACTGCTTAACTATATAAACACAGCTCACTCTTTAAAATATAACCAATCTCCCTATGTTTGGGTTTTTATGTTATTATTAATTTTTGACTAGTGTTTTCTTCTTCACTATTATCAAATGTTCTGTCTGCTGATATGACAAAAGGTTGGAAATGATCAAGGGGATGACACGATAATCTTGTCAAGTGTAGGCTTAAAAACCATTATGACTTTCTTTCTGGAATTATTTATTCAGCTTAAACTATTTTTCTTCACTTGTGACAGCTTCAAGAACAAATAAATTCTATAAGCAGAAAAGAAGGAGAATAGGTTCCACAGGCTTATAGGTGGACCCAATCTTTTTTAAAAGAATAGAATTTGGTCCATCTAAAAGTACATGGAGCCTAGTCTCCTTCTTTTCTACTGATTCAAATAAATCCTATGCCTTTATTTCTCATTTCTGTTTCCTCTCGTGTCTTTATGCCTAGTTATTCAACTAATAAAAGAACTTACTGCATGGTAAGATAGATAGATAGATAGATAGATAGATAGATAGATAGATAGATAGATAGATAGATAGATAGATAGATAGATAGATAGATAGCTAATACAACCAGGTAGCCATAGTGTTCATGCTTGGAAAAAGCAGCTCATGATTTCGTACTCATTATGGTCAAATTATTTTCTCCTTGGCAAGAACATCCCTCCATGTCTCTGATTGGTCTGTTTCCCCTCCTCCTGACATCACTGGCTGGTCTGCTTTGATGGACATGTGCTAACAGAGAAGTCATCATCCATCACTAATGCAATTATCCTTATGGGCTGGCCTGCCCAGATAGCAAAATGCTGAGGGGATCATTTTAGAATCTGGCTTATGCAACCTACTAGCATCTTAAATCTGCCTCATCTTAGAAAGATATCTTGAGATGCAGGTTATCTTAGTAGTCTCAAAGTTTTTGTGTCCTTCGACAAGGAGAATAGTAAGACAACCTGCATCTCAAGATATCTTTGAGACTATTAAAAATAGTTTCTCAAGGTATCTTTGAGACTACTAAAAATAGATACTGTTTATGGAATAGTAACATTGTGCCTGTTTCCCGTCCTTTCTGCTCCAGTCCTGTTGCTGGGTAGGAAAGTAATTAGTAAAGCTTGTCCAGCCTTCTGTACAGTAAGCTCTATAGTGCTGCACACTTGTTAACATTCCCTTTGAACTTCCCCTGCAATGTGCCATACATAATCATGATAAACATATGAATGTGGTATACTGTATCATAGTAGTATCATAAGGCTAGAATATCTGAACCAGGAATGGACAATCCTTTTATTTCTGGCCATAGTACTTTGTATTTAATCCCTTTGGTTTTCACAGAGTTCTGTGCTCATTTATTTGTTTATTACTGTGTGCTTGCAAGTCCGACTTACAGCAACTCTAAGGCAAGCCCACCAAAGGGTTTTCTTGGCTTGGCTTTTTCAGGGGATTTCCTTTTGTTTCCCTCTAAGGCTGAGAGAGTGTAACTTGGCTAAGGTTACCTAGCGGGTTTCCCTAGCTGAGTGGGGATTCAAACCTGGTCTCCCAATATCCTGATCCAGTACCCAAACCACACCAGTTCTTGTGTTTATTTTTAGCCATGTGAGATTTGGATTTGCCCTAGGTCTGGATCCAATCCCTTGTAATCACTGTTTTCTAAGTGTTTGGTCTGCAGTTATTGCCAAGACACACATTTTGTTACACCAACTGTGTTCCAATCTACATCTTAATCCAAGGAATATATATCAGGGTAGCTTGGTTAAAAACATGGAACCAGAAAATATCTACCCAAGTCTAATATGACAGTCACCTAATCTAAGCTGTTGAAACCCTCTTGTTTCTTTCACTAACTTCAGAATTAGCATAATTAGGAGTAGAGAGAGGGCCATTTTGGTGGTTGTACCTAGATTCTGAAATTTGCTTGTTAGGCTGGGACATTTTGCTTCCTCATTAATGATCTTCCAGTTGAGAATAGTCATTCCTTTTAGGCATTCTGTTTCTAATCACAACTTTTTAATATAGCTTGTTTTTCTTTTGGAAGATTTGAAATATTTTCATTACTGTTACATTTTTATTCTGTGCTTTGTTTTACTGTTTTTGCTTTCAATGGTAACACATATATTGATTATGATTTTGTTGTTGTCAGCCATCTTGAACTTGCAGAAGGAAGGACAAGATATAAATGTTTCAAATGAATGAATAAATAATTATGGCTGTGTCCTTATATATTTTGAAATAAAATGTAACTATTACTGGATTTGAAAAGGATATTAATTTTACATCCTGAAATCATATGTTCTGCATCTATTAATCCACAAGTGTCCCATGGAAGCAAGAAAATCAGACAACACCATATCTGAAAAAAGAAAGAAAAGAAAAGATGGACAATTTTGGAATTACAGCAGAAACTACAACTGCCCCAAAATCTACTGTTTCAGGGAAACACCAAAACATAATATGAATATTAAAATAAGAAAGGACATTTGTTTTGGATAGAAATAATTGCATTGTCTCTATAGGTAAAACCTGACACTGAATACCTACACTACTTTCACCTTTATGGTCCTCCTAAAGATAATTTCATTGTCTGGTCAGTAGGTTGGAAAACATGTTAGTGATGTTACTAAATTAACAACTATGTTAAAAGGCCAAGTAAATGATAATTTCTTATCTGAACAGAAACCTTTGATTGACTAATCAAAACAGAAGGTGAATTGAAACAATAGGGTTTTAATCTATTAAAATAATAGTATTATTTAATTCTATACAGCATGAGTAAAATATTATGCAACACTAGATTATCTTTGATGGTTACCTTTTTCTTAGAAAGTGTCGTGGTATTGTTTTATTATATGCTTAAGGTGATTATGATTTTAAGATTTTTAATTAATTTTAGATTTAAAATATAAAGTAGAAGATCTAAGACTTTGTAATATTGTTACGTAAGAATTATGTAGATAAAGATTTGATAATATCATATATTTAACTATATTATCCTAGTCCTTAAGAAATGAGGTTTGTAGAAATTATATAACATTACTTGTGTTTAGGATAAAATATAAGAGTAACAATGTGCCATTTGGATGAGATGCAATTTTTAAAGGAAGATTAAATATAACTAGTATGTGAGGAGCTGTTTGCAATAAGAGCAGGAACTAATTTTTAATTTTGTGTAACTTTTTTCTTTGTTTTTGATTAGTGACAGTAGCTAGTGTTGTGTACTATTAATATATATTGTTTTGTATTTTGTATTGTTTTATTGATGTTTTCTATTTGATTTTTGTGCTATTTGTAATGTTATCATTCTTTGTTTCTTTTTGTTTTGATGTGATATAGAACAAATTAAAAAAGTAATGTTACTAAAAACAAAATATTTGTTATGTTCAGTGTTTTAGATATAAGTTAGGAATGGCATTTGTGTGTGGAGGGGATTAGATCATCAGTAGCAGTGCAGGAGAATGCTTGGAAAGCATGCATCCCGAACTCAGGAGTTTTAGTTACTTCTGTTCAGTAGTTTGTCTGCAACACTCCTATAAATTTGGTTCAAGGATGCTCTTTCCTCTTGAGCACTCTTGTCCTATTCAGCAGCTGTGGGCCTCTTACCTACTCCAATCCAATCCAATTTATCTCTCCAACTGCTTCTTCCTGGACTCATTTCAGATTGCCTTCTGACTGTTCTGTTTGTTAATCTATATCATCTGGCTATGAAATTCATACTTCCTTAACTTCCTTGAATTTCTTAGACACAAATTCATCAAAGAAACCCATGGATAGATTTGCATTACAACATTCTCTTTGAATATTGGGATCTTAAGGGTTTTTTTTTAAATATATATATCCAAGGTGATGAGAGAGAGAGAGAGAGAGAGAGAGAAGGAATATATGATGTACAATTGCTGTTTGGTATGATAAATGTTTCACCCAGTGCACTAAATCAGTTTGGTAAGAGTATTAAGAACAAAGCTGCATTTCTCTAATCTGTTAAATGTGGATGCTTTATGATTGTTTTTATTCTGTTTCTCTGTGTTTTAAACATACATCACCTCTCACTACCGTATCAGGCAAGCAAATTTCTTGGCTGCAATTCTGCAGACATTTAATCTGTTTAGATCACAGAAACGCAAGCAGCATTGGTCCATCTAGCTCAGAATTGCTTATACAGATTTGCCAGGCTCTCTAGGGTTTTAGACAGGAGCCCTTCTAAGCCTTGCTTGGAGATGCCAAAGGCTGAATGCAAGACCATTCCATTTTATACATCAGGCATACGTGTCATCGCTGAGCCGTCCACTGAATTCAATTAAGATTTTAAATGGTAAGCGAGCTAATGGTATGCTGCATTGACAGGTGAGCAAGAAGATACAGATAAATGATAAGCAGGGAGAAACTGAGATGGAGAACCAGGGAATATTGGAAAAGATGTGGGTCACATGTGGCACTCATAGAGCCCCCCCACCAAAACAGGAAAATCACATCCTTAGAGGTCATGAACCACCCCTGAAACAAGGTGATTTACTTTTCATTTTAGGAATAAATAATGGAAAGGTCTGTTGGTTTCTTTTAAGGTATCTTTTAAAAAACAAACAAAAACAGTGACTTTCCAGTTCACTGATACACTAAGAAGGATTGCTGTCACCTAGAGTCTTGTGGACGTGGTAAAATGGCCCTGGACATTTGGAACACTTCCATGTAGAGGAACTGTAAGAAATGAAGAAGAGAAAGAAAAGAGATGGGCAGACAAATATAGGCAGGTGTAGAGGCATAGAAACAACAGAGGATAAGGTGAGCATCACTTTCTATTTATAATTTGCTTTCAGTTTCTTGTAATTCTTCACTTGCATATAGTTAAAAGGTTTCTTTCCAAGGGTTCTGTTACATATTTGCACAATCAAACATAGAATCCAGTTTGGCTTATACAGGTAAAAGGCTGGACATACAAACATTGTGGCAAACATAATTTTCATAGTGTGGGAACACCCAGACCAAGAGCAGTTATAGACTTCTCATCTCTCATATTTCTGAATGGACTTTGACATACCCTGTGACTTGTGGACAGAATGCAAACCTTGTCTGCTGTTCTCCGCCCCCCCCTCCACATTCACTTTTATGTATATTTTTGTCTGTGTGGGTCTTAAAATATGTCTGAGGGGAAAATGTGTGTATGTGTTTATGTAGTAGGGGTGACTCTTTGGAATGTTTGTGTTCAGTTAATAGTTGGATATACTTTGAATTTATAACCCAAAGTTTTAAAGGAAAGGTGAAAGGAAGGGGCTAAAAAGATTATCCATCCCTGTTGGCAGTGGTATTGATTATAAATTCCTACAGGAGAAATTAAACTGTTGTACAACAATAGTACAGTGAAGAAGAAAATGGCATTTTTGTAAACATTCTAGGCAGACTTAGCTTCAGAGGAAAGACACTTGGCTATATGGCTAGGGCATGCAATGCTGATCAGTTTGAATTTCCCTGTCTGGGAATGATCGATCCTTTTCTGCTTTTGTCTGTGAAAAAACCCCAAAAAACCCCACTTCTCTTCACTTGGATAGACATTCCTAACACTTAGTGATCCTTTCCACACTCTCCTTCCCCCAAAAGAGTGAAACGGTTGTCCATTCCTGATGTAAGTGGTTGCTGTGAATTCCTACATGGATTATTAAACTATTGCACAAGATCATACTGTGAGTAAAACTTTCCTGCCCTCCAGCCCTGACACTGTGTGTTTATCCAACCATCATTAACAATAATCCACATGTCACAGACAGATTTAAATATCAATGTTCTCCCTCTGGGACCCTCTTGCCCCCACATGGTCTGCCTTGTAGAAATGGAGATGGAGGGAATCCAAACCAGAAGTGACCAAATGGCTGTTGCTGGATTTGAGAAATTGTGTGGTTATATCTATGTTCTGATGTTAAAACAATGCAGAGTTAGTCTGTCTCCTGTTTAAGAGGTAAATTGATGCTAGAGTAGGAATGGAAATAATAATAATAATAATAATAATAATAATAATAATAATAATAATAATAATATTGAACAATGGTAAAACACAAAAGAACTTTGTTTCTTGATTATCAGGTATCTGTGACAAGCTGAATCTTGGAATGATAAGAATCTTTGAAACTTATTCTGCACAAAAATCTGAGAATGTTGTGCAATGGTGAAATTCAACTTTACAGATTTCTAAGTCCATTTGTGGTGACCTAACTTCCCACCAGGATGCCAGCTTCTACTTTCTGTTCTGAAAAATGCTTTTTCCTGCACAGAAGTATCACATGTGAATTTTCAATAGAATCAGTCCTAAATTGTGAATAATTGTTGAAATGGTAGATTCAAACGGTAGAAGAAAATTGCTTTAAAAAAATTGCTAACCAGGTTGATAAACTGTTTGAAGGAAGTTCTGAAACAGATTGTCTAAGGTCCTAAGTCTGACTTGTCTCAATATTCACACAGTTGGTTATTAAAAATTTGAGTGATGGCAACACTATCTTTGGCCCTTTCCGCACGAGGCTGGTGAATCGGTTCGTGCTGTTTCTTACTGGATTTTCTGGGCTTGAAACAAGGCAGGCTTTCCCTCATTTCCTTCTGCACATCTACTGTGTATGTTCCATTCTCATTTGGAGGAGTGCGAGTTCATGAATCCACACTGCCTCTGTGGTAGCCACTCCCGCTACTCCCCTCACCCCGCCTTGTTCGCTGTGATTGGCCCCTTTTTGGGAGGGCATGGTTTAGTATGTCATTGCGTACATGCATATGTGTTTACGTGCGCAAGTCCATACTACCCCCTGGCCCCTCCCATGAGCCCTCCCCTGACCACTAATTCTCATTGGTGTGAATGTACATGTCTGCACCACTGTGAAAGTACGAATTGGATCGATCTGGAAAATTGGAAAACTGATTTCTTCCGGTTTTCAAATAGGATGCTTTACCACGACATGGAGGCTCATTTAGTCAGAATTGTGGAACGAAGGTAAATAAACCAAACCCAGTCTGCTCAAAGGTGCAGAAGACCTCTGTGATGCATTGGCCCGCCTTAATAACCGCATGCAGAAAGGGCCTTTGAAGAATAGAAGTACTACTTCTCTCTGGAATCGCATGACACAGATCCTACTGAGCAGGAAGTTCTTGGTCCTCTGGAAATGTTTACAGAGAGGGTCCTTGGAAGCTGCAGTAGACAAGATGAACAACTGTCAGATCCCACAGCATTCAACACACACAATTTATTTAGTGATGTTCTTATACTCTGTTATAGTTGCTATATAGAAGATGTTTATTGAATGAATGGATGGATAAATAGACAAATGAATAAATTTATATGCCACTTGCCTTATCTAAAATGGCATCTCCAAGTTGGAATCCTATGCATACCTTCCTGGAAGTAAACCCTATAGACCCACATAGTGGGTCTTACTTCCACCATTTAACCATGCATAGGAACATTCTGCAAATGTTGCACTTTGTAGTAGAAAATGCATTATCCCAGTCTTTTACATAAAGACTTTAAAGAAATGCTTCTCTAATTTTTGTCATTAGTCTATATACAGTACATCTATACCATCATTTGGAAAAGAGGAAAAACATTCTCTTTGGTACTGTTTCATAAGCTGGACATAACATTATAAATATTTGAATTCACATTTATGGTTATTACACTAGGGCATTGACTAAGCATGCCCCCCAAAAAGTAGTGTGCTCCAATAAATTGAAAGGACATGCTTTCCTATGAGCAGATGTAACAGGATCTTGCATTGGTCCCTGTGACTTTCTATTAGAAAGCGTCTCACTCAGGAGGGGTGGATGATTCTTCACTTACTGACCAGCTTTCCATCCTCTCAGAAGCCCCTGTGCTGATGGTGTTGCCTGGCTTCTCAGGTGGGTTTTTGGAGATTGCATTGGGAGACATGCCTACAGTCACAGAACTCCATTATCATAGCTATGTCTCCTCATGCAGGATGTCAGCTGAGTTTTATTCTTCCATGTATTGATTTCCATCACCTTTGAAGGCCCTTCACTTTTTTTTCTTTTTAAGGTGTAAGTGAAGGTCCTTGTATACAATTAAACTAATAGCTAAATGGATGAAAGATAAACTTCTTTTAATCAATTGATGCACTGATGTTATTGAAAGAAAGCATATGAAAAGCATTTATTACTTCTCTATTTTAAAGATGGATTTTGCCCCCTCTCTTTCTGCTTTATTACACTTGCACTGTGACCATACAAGGACAATCATCAGGATGATAAATGAAGCATTTTGTAAAATAATGTCCTTGAATGACACTGACCATCCACATGGAAGAATGTCACTCATTAATCAGAGGTAGTGTCAGCGCGGGCTGAGGTCAAGCAGGGGCCGGGCCGGGACGGCCACCAGCTGCGTCCCAAAACAGTCACTCAGGAGCACTGCCGTGAGCAAACGGCCTGGAACTGAGGTTTGCCTTCACAGCAGGCACTAACAGAAAATAACAACGGGTTGCCTCACCCTGAACACAAAATGGTTACAGCACCTTAACGCAGGGAAGGGTCTTGGAGGAGCTGGGCAGCAGCACGCAGGCACGGGCTGGACTGGAAGAAGGCACGGGCGACAGACGCACGGGAAGCCGACGGCTTCCCCAGCCCCGCGCCTGCCTAAAAAGGCCTGCAGACTGGCCCGCGGCCAATCCGGGCCGAGCACGTGGCTGGGCTCGCAGCTGTGCTACAGCTGGGAGCTCCCTGCCCCCAGGTGTTTCTCTTGCAGCCGCCGGGAGCGGCGGCTGGCCTCCTTGAACCGCCGCCGCTGCAGGAACGTCAGCGGCAGGGCAGCAGCCTCAGCCTCTTCCGAGGCCACCTCGCGAGTAGGCGGTGCCCCGGGATCGGGCCCGGGGCCCGCCTCCTCCCATGGAACCTCGTCCACCACGCCCAGCGGCCTGGGAGCCGGGCCGGCGACCTCCGCGGCGGCGGGACGATCCTCGGCGGCGGCCTCCGTCCTGCGGGGAAGACCCTTGCCGGGATCGGCATCTGCCGCGGCGTCCCAGCGATCCCCCCGGCGGCGGAGCCCTTCATGGCGGCCGCGTGGTCGCCGCCGCCGCCGCCCGCGGCCTCCAACGGGCCCGGATCCGCATCCTCGTCCTCGGAGGTAACGCCGGCGTCGGCCTCCACGACGCCCGCCGGCGCGGCCACGCCCGGAGCCCTGACAGGTAGCAAAATGAGAGAAAAATCATTTAATGTTCAGAATATTATACCTGATATGTAAAATATCAAAAATCTATGATAAAGGGATTCAGTTTTTTTCTTTCGTTTGTTAGTCTATGGAAAGCTCAGAAAAGTTATGGTGGAACTACCATCAGCAATCTGTACCTTGATGATTTAGTACCAACAAGTTCTATGGTTCTACAGTGCTACAGTATGATATTCCTGTACCATTCACAGATGATAAAGAATTTCCTGATAAATTTTGAATTAAGTGTTCATTTTATAAATGTAAGGCAAAAATAAGCTAATAATGTTCTTTGTAAATGTTCCGTGTGGGATTAATAACCATAAAGAGGAAGGCAATGGTAATTAATGAAAAAGGAAGGTGTGTAAAGGCAGATAATGGAGGTAATGGTACAACTCTATTCTGCCTTGGTTAGACTCCACTTGGAATACTGTGTCCAGTTCTGGGCACCTCATTTCAAGAAGGATATCAACAAGCTGGAGCGTGTCCGGAGGAGGGTGACCAAAATGGCGAAGGGTTTTGGAAACCATGTCCTATGAGGAGTGTCTTAGGGAGCTGGGTATGTTTAATCTGCAGAAGAGAATGTTAAGAGGGGACAAGATAGCCATGTTTCAATATTTGAAGGGATGTCATGTAGAGGAGAGGGCAGGTTTGTTTTCTGCTACTCCAGAGACTTGGACAAAGAGTAATGGATTCAAACTGCAGGGAAAAGGATTCCACCTAAACCTCAGGAAGAACTTCCCAACATTCAGAGCTGTTTGGCAGTGGAATATGTTGCCTCAGAGTGTGGTAGAGTCTCCTTCTTTGGAGGTTTTTAAGCAGAGGCTGGATGGCCATCTGTCAGGATGCTTTGATGTGAGTTTCTGCACGGCAGGGTGTTGAACTGGATGGCCCTTGTGGTCTTTTCCAACTCTATGATTCCATGATTATGGATTGTGCTAATGAGAAGTGGAGCTCATTGGGATGGGGGTGGAGGCCATCTCACCAAATCCAGACAGCAAGTCTGGATTTAAGGATCTGAGCAAATAACTTTAGACAGTGAAATAAGACAGGCCTCAAAGAGAAAATCATACATAAGTAATACCTTGTTTTTTTTAGTTCATTACTTCCAGGTTCTTCTAAATATTAATCCATTTCTCATTCCCCAGTCCTCAACTATTTAATCATTCATTCAGTAACTTGTGCTGCTTCCTCAAATTGGAAGCAAATGATCCCAACATGCCACAGACTTTTGAGAGTGATTCCAAATTATATGGGGTTATCCTAAGCACAGTTACTTCAATTTTTCTCAAGGGCTTATTGTAGAATGTAAATTACCCTAATTTATAGCACAGTGGCAACTTAAAAACTTCTGTTAAGCATTTGGAAATACAGTTTAGGCATCCAGAGAAAAGGTACCAAGGCAATGTGAGTACAGCAAAGACAAATGGTTTCCAATGGCTTGCTCTCCGCAATGCTACAAACCTGGGAACTGAAGAGAAGTCTCATGGGTGGGGCAATACTTTTATTGGAGGGAACAATACTCTTATCTGGGAGGAACTATAAAAATGCAAGGATCATTGCTTGCTTTGTGCAGCTCAGACCTGTCTATGGTGGCTCTGCAGCCTTCTATAGCCTTAGGGGCCATTCACACTATACAATTATAGAGCTATGATTTCACTGCAACTTTCATGATTCAGTCCTATAAAGTCTTGGGATTTGGAGTTTAGGAAAGGCATTTAGAAGTCTGAGCTGAGGAGCTTTAGTGCCTCACAAAGGTACAAAACCCCAAGATTCCATAGAATGTTGCCATAGCTGTTAAAGTGGAATATAGCATTATAACTGTGTACTGTGAATGGGACCCTAGAGAGTGAGACTGAGGGCCATTCCATTTTTCTGCTAATACTGTGAATGCTTGCCTGACCACAGTCTAATTTATTTGTCCCTCTGGGAACTGCTACATTGTCTGTTACTTCAACTTGATTCCAGAAGATGGTATTTGTTAAAAGAGAACAGCTGCACCAAAATGCTTCTGGCTAAATAGAGTCCTGAACATACAGAATGCTGAACTGAAGTTTTAAGTTACTGCAGAGTTAGAGCATACAGATTTCTTTCTGATCTCAGTCACAACATCCCCCTATGTGGACATAATTTTTAGAAAATGAACAGTTTTCAGATCCTGCAGTTATTCCTCCAGTTTATGGAGAAAAATGACATGTTAATAGTTTCTACTTCATGCTTCAGGTATATATCCAGATATCATCCAATGATCTTTCCCTGGGACTACCTACAGGAGCAAAAATTGTCAAATGAACTACATAATTACTACATGTTTGCTTGCTGTGATAATTCTTTCCATCTATAGTTTAGTGTAGAACAGGGACTAATAATGCCCATGGCCCATACCATGAATACTTAAGCAGCGTGTGTTTTATGGAAATGCCATAGCAATCAAACCAAGTTATTAAATGCTCTGTCTGCTGGTATACTTTTTAAATATAAATCAGATAATTGTGCTATTACAGTGCTGAATCCCTGTGTCAGAAGGTGTAATCTCTGAACATGGAAATTTTTATTATTGTGAATGTCACAACTAAAACAAAAGGAATGGAGTGGAACAGAATGGAGTGAAATGGGAAAGTACAGGGGTGCCTTTGCATATGTGACTGCCTTTCTGCTATGTATCCTGATTAATAAGTTATAACATAACAACAAAAAAGAAAAAGAGATCTTCTAGTAAACGCTTCTAGTCTCACACAATTCACAGTGACCAAGGTCTGTCATAGTTTGGGACTGGGCTGAACTTCATGGATCTCACCAAAAAAGGAAATGTATGTCCACAAAGAAAGAAAAAAGATCATACTGATTTGTACAAATAAGCATACACAAAATTTTAATAGCAACATAAGACATCTCACCAAAGTGTTCTGGATGATGACCAAGTGAGCTGTGTGAATTCTTAGTTCATTGATTGGGTATTGATGAGCAATTCGAGGACCATATATTATTTTCTTAGGCCATTTCTGTACTACACTATTATAGTGCTGATATTCCATTTTCAACATTCTATGAAATCCTGAGGTTTGCAGCTTAGGGAGGGGCATTTAAAATTCTCAGCCAGAGAGCTCTTTGGCCTCAGTAAATCACAGATCCCAGAATTCCCCGGGATGTTGAAAGTGGAATAATAGCACTATAATGGTGTAGTGCGGAAATGGCCTTAGTCTTTAAACTGAAGTTAGACCAAAGTGTCCTTCCAGTTGAGAGCACCCTCAAACAGATATATTCCTTCTATAATATTAGACAATAGATAGAAATGATTCATTCTTTCCTCCAGTGGGCCTTATATAATTATGTTGTATTTTTTAAAAAATCAGTGTGAGCAAGGGGGCACAAAAAAAAAAGAACCTAGAACTAAACTAGAAACCATGGGGTCTTTTGTGGTCTTTTTGGAGACTGCAGTGCTAATGGACTGTCATTGTGCTTATGGGCTGGGTTACCACCCGTGTCCTCTCAAACCAGGCTTCTGCAAACTTATGCCAACATCCAACAAGATAATATCTTGGGGGTAATTTCCAAAAGAGGCTGTAGTGAAACATCTGGAGAATTTTCAGTAATGATTCTTATTTATTCTTTCTTTTCCTCCCCCCTTGGGATTCTTAGCTTGTGCCACAAAACTAATCTATGTTGATAGGATTATCCTTTATAGAAGCAAAATCAAACTAATTTCTTATGACTATGAGTCCCTCTCTCTCCCCATTTTGAATAGTAAGCCATCTGGATTCATCAAGAGTGTCTCTAATCTTCTGTCTTGGTATTTGCAGTTCTGTGCGATTCAGCTACATTCAGTAAAATGAAAATTCCCTCAAATGTATTGACAATAGGACAGGTTTTGTTTCAGTTCAAAGCAGCAATGAAAGATGAAACTTGGACACATTTGTTTCATGATAGTATATACAGATTTCAGTGTAGCCTTCGAATACATTTGAATCTTAGGGGCACTTAAGTGCCATGAAATCCTTAACTGTTCTCTTAATCCCCGTTGATTTAAGTAAGTATATATGTCTGTGACATTCTCTAAATCATCTCTATAGTGTGTTGTATCCAATGGACTGTAACCAAATTTTTGTCACCTTTTAATGCTGGTTTCATGTCTTCTCTTCCTTCTACAAGAAAGTAATTCCAGTATTTCTCAAAGAATCTTTATCAAGACCTTCTCTGCCACATTCAAAGGCATTTCTATTATTCTTCTCTTGTTCCTTTCTTTCCCCTTCACTTTCTCCTTTCTTTTCTACATTTTCCTTTTTGTTCACCTTTTTCCGTTCTTCCCTCTGCATTCTTGTTCTCACTAAAGGCAGATTCATGACATTTCAAACTAATGGTTACCAAAATTCAGAAACTGCCTAGGACCATATTATGTGAAGATGCTTCTCCTGCATGTTTACAGAGGTGTGTGTTTCAAAGCTGCAGAAAGAGTTTGGCAGCATAGAAAGAATGGGTGTTGATGGGGGAGATCTCAGGTGAAATCCCTATGCAATTCTTTTTAGGAAATTCTCACTGTATTGATCTCAGAAGTGTTCTGAGGACAAATGAGGAGAAAGGTGATCTATGCACGAAGAACTACAAATCACTTTGCACAATGCCAAATGCATTTGGGATTGGAAGGGAAATGGAGAATTGAATTTGTGGTTGACCTACAATAGGAATTCCCACTTGGTCAACCCGCTGTTCTGGGCAAGTCACACTCTCTGAACCTCAGAGGAAGGCAAAGGCAAAACCCCCTCTGATCAAATCTTACCAAGACTCAGTGACAAGGTCATCTTAGGGTTGCCATAAGCCAGAAATTACTTGAAGCACAGCATCAATATCAAGTTATGGAGTGAGGTTATGGAAAGATTCTGTGTTCTGGATGCATAGTTGATTCTATATGTTACTACCGTGGGAACACTGTATTGCATATGGAAAGTTTTCTTTATAGATTGGATTAACTTTAAATGTTCATAGGCAGTTTCTTAGCCTTAGTTAATCACCAGTAAAACAGGAATAATGGTGAAATACTTCAAGCATTGTCATTCTGTGATCCAGCCCAAAGTGTTGGCTGGCATTCTGTTAAGTATTTGCATCATCTTAAACTGACATGTGATTATGTAAGTTAAATTGCAATGTTTTGCTACCCTTGTGTTCTCAGGAGAGAAATAAATATGTAGCTACATGTCAGGGACCATTGTGCAAATGGACCTAGCAGCATGGTCATTGCACAATGGGCATCTGAGTGCTATGGGACTCATTGCTCAATCAGCGCTAGAACATTATAGCACTCATTGTACAGTGGGAACTCCCATTGAACAACTGCACATTGTGCAGGACATCCCAATAGGTTCACCCTAGGGACCTTGTAAGTCAGAAATGACTTGAACCACACTGCTACGGCTACTGCTACTATTATAATAGTGATCAGATGCATATGAGGGAATTTGTGGTTGTTTTTCATCTTGATGCAGGTGAAAGTGGAGCCTAGGTGGATAATTTAACCACTCTATCCCTTTGCCTCTATTTTAGCATCTTGTCTTCCTGCCTTACAGTACAGAATTAGCTGAGTGCTTCAGGGCTGAATAGGAATTTGACTTTTTTTTTCCTGAAATAAGCACAGGGAGATTTCCCCCCCACCTTCTTTATGCAGTCCACCTCATATGTAGTGATAATTTGTAACTGGAGGATGTAACAGGTTACAACAGCAGAGCTGAGTTACACAAATAAAGGAGAAGATCACTGCACACTGTGATGAAGTTTAAAAGTATTAGTAGAGGAGTGTAGGGAAGAAATCTCTTGTAGGGGAAAAATCTCACTAATTGTCTTGTTCTCATTCAATCAAATCATAATGAAATATTAAGACATCCCATTGAGAATAAGCCATGTGTCATTTCTTACTTTCAGTTCAAGAAGAAGAAAATGAACACATTTTTGGTCTGGTTCTTGACAGGGTACATGAAACAACTCTGTACAGAACCATAGGCTTTTCCATTTGTGAGCCAAGTGCACACTCAGCAACCACAGAACTGGTTGATTGGTCAAAAGTATACATAAAACATCCAAGCCTCTATTTTTCAAAAAGTTAACACAGCAACAAAGCAACTATCACAGTTTTGTTCAACTGCATGATTTGAACAAAACTCAGTTTTGCAAATGTACACATGCTTGTGCTTATTTTCAAAGTTGCAAGTGAGAAGAAAAATGTTGATGTCTCCCATTCCCACAAGAGTGAGAAGAGTGAGTATTTAGGTCTCTAGCAATTTGCTATTCAAGATTCTATGACTTTAGCAGGTAAGATATGTAACCCCTTGGAACCCAGTCACAGTTGTAGAGTGTATGGGTGACTTGGACCCTTTTCTCACAGCATTTACAGTGTGAAAGGGCCCCTGGAGCATTGTGCGACTGCGAGGAGCAGTCCACATGACGCACTCACAATTGAGCAACACTCCAGGGCCTGGCAGGTGATCAGCTGCGAGCCAAAAATGGTGCACAATCATGCTTCGCTCCAGAGCCCTGTGGGCACTTGCCGTGTGTGTGAAGCTTTGGAGCCATGGCGCTCAAGCTTCCTGCCCTGGCGCAGCCTGGGAAATCCCAGGCTGCACTGCAGAAAGAAGAGGAGGGGCTCTCACGCAAGCAGGAAGCAGCTGTGGAGGTGAAGGAACCGGGACACAAGAACTTCTCTCTAGAGGCTGCTTGTGCGATACCCGCACCCCAGCTCCGCAAAAAGGTGAGTTGTGGAAAGGTCCTAATCCTGGAAGACAATTTCAATAACTGAAGAGGTGTGGCTAGTGAGGATTAGATAGTTCATGACTAAGTATATGACTCACTCTACTTCAAGACAATTATAACTGCTAGTTGGTTCCTGCATTAGTTGAATCCTGAACTGTGCTTTGGTTATTGCAGTTCTTGTTATGCTGAAGACAAAAGTGTGGCTCTGATTAGCTCAGTAACACTTATTAGTCATGAGGAAAAGAAGAATATGAGAGAACTTGGTGACATGATGAAAGGAAAGCAGGCTGTCTTCGAGACCCCCCTCTCTCCATAGCAAAAGCTTACAATGTAAAACTAATGTAAACTTCCAAGTGAGAAGCACAGGAAAGATCTATTCTCCCAAGTGCAAACTTTAGTTGTTCAACTGTTAGTTTTTCTGGAAAAGAGAACTATAACATTTAATATCTACCTAGACAGAAGTAAGACAAATCTGACTGAGTGGACTTTTACATTCTGCCTGCCTTTCTTTGTTTTCTATTTGTATGTCTCTCTAGCTGTGTATGGGTATTAAACGAACTGGCAGAAATAATCTCAGCATCACTGGCAACAATTTTTGAGAATTTCTGCAAAACAGAAGTCCCAGCAGACTGGAGGAGGACAAATGTTGTCCCTATCTTAAAAAAAAAAAAAGGAAAAAAAGACTAATCTTATCTCCTTTTTTGATAGAATTACAAGCTGGATATATGACAGGAATGCTGTGGATATAGCAAATCTTGATTTCAGTAAGGCCTCTGATAAGGTCCTCCATGATATTCTTGCAAACAAGCAAGGAAAATGTGGGCTACACAATGCTATTGTTAGGTGGATTTGTAATTGGTTGACTAATCAAACCCAAAGGATGTTTACCAATGGCTCCTCTTCCTTCTGGAGGGAAATGATTAATAAGTGCCACAGGGTTCTGTCCTAGGTCCAGTGCTGTTCAACATCATTATCAATGATTTGGATGATGGAATAGCGGAAATTCTTATCAAATTTGCAGATGACACCAAATTAGGTGGAGTAGCTAATACCCCAGATACAAAATTAGAATTCATAATGGCCTTAAAAGATTAGACAGCTGAACAAAACTAAAAAAATGAATTTTAATAAGAACAATGTGAGGTACTACACTTAGGCAAAAAAAAATAATGCACATATACAGGTTGGGTGACACCTGGTTTGATCACAGTACTTGTGAGGGAGATCTAGGAATCTTAGTAGATCACAAGCTGAACATGAGTTAATAGTGTGTTGCAGTAACTAAAAAAGCCAATGTGATTCTGGACTGGATCAATAGGAGTATAATAGAGCCTGTCTAGGTGTATCAGAGAAGAAGAGGTGAATGTTTCTGCAAGGTACAATGAGAGTAGAGCTAGGAGCTTTCTTATATCTGTCTTTCATTGCTAAGTATCAAATGGCAATTGTCTGTTACATATAACCTGCTCTATGTTCTTTTCAGCTAAAGAACAGATACTTATTCAACTAAGACCTACTTCTGAGGTGAGTATAAGCAATGTATCAGTTGTATTTACTTATCGGTTGACTTGACATCCAAAAATTGATTCAATAGATATGTGCTAGTTGGGACTAACATGATTCTGCCTGCATTTTTTTCTGAAAATAAATTCCACCAAATTCAAAGGTGTTTATTCCTGAATAGCTGTACCTAGGATTTTGCTATTAATTTTCCAAGAATCAAAGCAGGCTGGAGACTAGTGTTTTTCTTGAGATATCTTCCCACAGTGGTTAGGGAATATGCTGTTCATTTATTATTGAGAAGTCATAAATCAAGGGTTTAGCATTAGCATGCCATACTAATCTTAAAACAGTATTAGTTCCTCAGAGCTGCAGGAGATACCTTCACTGGAAAAAAAAAACTTGTTTTCCTAAATTTAGAGGACTTTGAGGTCCATGCACATCTCCTTAAAATTTGGGGAATTATAGCTCAAAGGACGCCCAAAAGAGGAGGATTACAGCAAGATCTTTTCATCTGTATATATTGGTACTAACTGTAAAGAGGACTCCAGTTAAAAGTTAAACATGGTCCTTTGTTGGGAATTAACAAGCATACAGGAAATCAGAAGCTTTCAAAACCCATACAAGGATATTGGAAAGTGATGCAAGAAAGGTTGGATAGAGGGAAATTGGGTGGAAAGGGTGATAGTTACCAGTCCTGAAGCAGAAGATTGAAGTGGAATGGCTCAGACAGCACATCTGAGGAACAGGAATAGAGGAATAGGAATGTGAGGTACCTTGTGCAGCACAACAAGCCCAAAGTTATTACAATTTACTGGGGCTGGAGCTGAGGCTGGAGCTGGAGTTTCCTACTCTGAAGGAGGATAGACAAAGCGGTAAATGCTTCCTCACAAGGTTGACAAAGGAGTCCAGAATGACTGACTGTCTTAATGCTAGGTGACAAAACATTGATGGGTGCCATGACAATCTCTTAATGTTTTGGTCAGGTTGTGTCACTGACTGCTTTACCTGGACAGTTTTGCCTTTTATTGCTTTCAGGAGTATTTATAGCTTGCAGTTTTTGAGAGGATTATCACAAGCCTAGAAGCATTGGGCTTTCCCACCTAATCTTCCTTGAATTTATGACCTGATCATGTCTGAGGTCATCCTCACATGGCAACATGCTTACAGCCAGTGTTCTTTCAAACATGTGTTTCAGCCATAAATATGGCCAATTTTGAAAACAGCACATTCCACAGAGTGGGGGTGTATGGTGTGGTAACACACTCGGTTTTCTCTGGCCAAATTCAGGTTGTCCTTTCTCCTTCTTTTAGGCCACTCTCCCAAGCAGAATGCATATCAGCATACATGCAGAAAAGTCATTTTTAGTGGTCAGATGATACTTTTGTCTTTTCCAAGTAGGGCAAAATGGCCATGAAAATATAAAGAATTATTTTAATCCTTATAAGCTTATGAAATATGTGGAAGGAGAGTTTCAGGTATGTAGTGAGCTCAGTTATTTTCCTGTTATGGAATTATCTTTTCACATATTAAAACATATTCTCCAAAATGTAAGCATGATGGTGGTGGTGATGGTGGTGGTGGTTTGCAAAAAGTCTGAAGAACACTTAGGATGTCTCCCTCATTTCCCAAAATGCATTCATATCTATATTTAAAATATATTTCTTCAAAAACTCAGTTTCCATTGATACTGAAAGAATGATTGATAAAGAATTGTTGGAGCGCATGAGACATTTGGAAGAAATTTGCAACTTGATCTGCCCATTTTATTCTTAGAAAGTCTTGAAATCATTTATTTTATTAGTTTTAATTTGAAAATCACTTAGTTTGAAACGTGGTCAACAGGACAGTAATGATCTGAAACCAACTTTGCACCTGACATTCTCCAAAGCTATATTACTGTATAATGCTTTGGTTATTTAGTTTCGTGGCTAACCTTCATAGTTAAGATTCGTATATATCTGGGACACTGTGATTGCTCTGCAGAAGCCAATAACAATAGGTGTTGCCCTAAATGTGTGCTAAAATACATTTCCTTATTTGCTAAGCTCCAGTCATTTGCTCAGCACTGTACAAAATGTGTTGTGCTATCAGAAGTTCCAAATATAATACAAATACAGCCAGACCGAGGTCAACACAACAGTAAGAAAGTTCAGAGGCTGTGGATTGAATATAAATAGTGGATTACAGAAAGAACAGATTCCATACTAATGCAGTGTTTTGGCATGAAGGAGCAGTGAAAGGATAGCTCCCAAGTTTTTGCTGTGGCTTTCCTTAGCGTAACTTCCACAGGAGATAAAGAGCTTTGAGGATGATCCCAGCTAGAGTCTTCTTGTGCTATCCATTCATCAGTACGCCAGGTCCAAATGCAGGCAGGATTATTATTTGCATTCTGGATGGTTGCACCAATCTCACAAAAAATCCACCTTGCTCCTTTCATGCTTGTCACAACAATGCTAGGATGTTTTACTGTTTAGTCTCTCCATTTTCCTGTAGCGTTGCTCTTCCTTTTGCACTCTTCCACCACCTTTCCCAAAACTGAGATGCTAGAGGTCTTCTGCTAGAAGGCTATCCATTAAGAGTGGACTTTTGAGGCAACACAGAGTGAGGAGTAGCACATTCTACCATTCCTCCTCCTAGGAGCCCTTTGCTTCTGCATCCTCTTTCTTCTTTAAACTCCCTTGCCTCACCTTGCAACACAGCAGTTTTGTACCTCTTTACTTTGCACCTCTCACTCCTCTTCCCACCTTCTCTTCCTTCCTCAGCTGCTGCTTGTCTCACCACACACTGATGCCTACCAATGTTCTGCACATCAGTGCTGGCTGCCTCAAACTCCTGTCTTAAACAGAGGTCAGACAGGGAGGCAGCTCTTACCGAGTCAAGGAGCAGGAGACAAGCCAGCAAAGTGAGGTGTCGAGAAAACAATAAAATGGAGGAGGGGCAGGAGGGGCATAAAAAGAGCTGTTGATCCCACTATGGCTACCTTCTTCCACCCCGCTTCCACATTTTCCTAATGCCATTGTCTCTTTCCCGAGTCCACAGGGGGCAGGCAGGCAGTAACGTGAAGTGAGGCAAGGGGAAGGAAGAAACAGAAGCCAGGAGATATGATGGTGTGGCTTGTGGTGCAAGATATAGTGACTTCTGGGGTGCTGGAAAGTAAGATGCTGAAGGATGGTGCATCCAGTCCCCTCCCACCAGTAAGCTATGATGTACAAGAAGCCCTCACTTTTTGACACCCTATTATCAGACAACTTGCTCTTTAGAAACTTCCAAATCAAGGACAAATTCCATTAATTCAACAGAGGTTCTGTTCTTTCATCAGTTCTTCTTGCCTTCAATGGCTTGCTTAGAACTGCTCAACACACTCTGCTTGCAAAGTGATCTGAGGGGTGGGGGGAAAGGCATTAAGTCAGCTGAGAGACTTTGCAAGCAGTGCACTTGTGGTCAGTCTGAAATGAGCCCCCATTACTCCTTCATGGTCTTGCAGTACGGTACATGGGTTCTTCTTTTCAACCAATTCCTTTATTTGACAGTGCTCTAATCCCTAACCTGTCAGATAAGTGGGAGAAGCCTGTAATGAGTTGATTTTGCTTACTGCACTTGATAGCAGGAGGGGACTGGACATATCTGCCTTCAGGGTCCCATTTACCAATACCACATAACTCCATTACTCAGTATAGCTGCCTGATTTTAAGTTGGTTTTGGGGGGTAATGTAAGGCCCCACTTTGGGGGTCCCTTATATCAGTATGGTTTGAATGGGCACCATATCTAACTGGCATCATGTTTATTGGCAACACACTTTAATTGGCACTAATATCAAATTCAAGCCTGAGAGGTGACTGAGAGGTTAATCCAAGTGAGGGAAGAAATCTGACTGTAAATGTGAGGAAGAGAGACCAGTCAACCTAAACACCGTCTAGGTGAAATTAGGTCATTTGCCAGGCAATAGCTGTTGTTCATGTGGATGAGAAGCTGAATGTCTTTCCAAGGAACACAACTGGGAAAAGCCCACCAGGACACTGATTGACAGATGCCCATCCTCTGTGCACCTGGACTCCTTCCTCTTGCCTCATAGCACCCACAATACAGAGCTAGTACAACAGTCATCATGTCTTTGTCATCCAAACACTGCAAACATTAGTGGATTGATAGTCCATTGTCTGTGTTGCAACTCTCATTGTCCACTAGGCTGGGAGAGCAATTAACTCACACCCTTTCAGGGTGTGAAATAGAGTATATAAACCCTTGGTTTTGAGAAGTCAGTTGCAGTCAGATGAAATGCTGGACTCCACTATGTTGCTCTGAATACTGATCTGTCTGCCCTTACACAGAAGTCTAAGTCACATTTCAAGCTCTTCACTGCTCTTCTGGAATGGTAACTATATAACTCCAAACCCTCAGTCTCTTTCTCTCCATATAATTTTTCCTCCCTTTTATCCTTCAGTTAAGTCTTTTGTGAATGTGTGACTGTGTGTATCTTGTGTGCATGCATGAGTGAATTCCCCTCACTAAAACATATTTTTAGCTTACTTTTGAATCTTTGGCTGGTTCTTTTCCTGCATGAGTACATAGACATTGGTAGAAAGGTCTCGCTAAGTTACCCCCCTCTTGCAAGCTTCCTAAACTTGGAGCTAATTCATTCCCCACTTTTGCAAGGAAGTTCTTGGTATCGCAAGGTGGCCCCGTGGCACCTACGTTCTGGGGTAACAGCAAGATTGGAAGACAGACTGTGGCCACAACAACACAGCCACAGGTCCAGTGCAGGATCTCAGCCATCATCTCTATACAAGTCCAATTCCTGACAAAACAGCCCCACCTCATCTGACAACCACCTATACATCAGTAGTTGCATAGTTCCCATATAATACTGGAAGAAGAATTTTTCAGCAAAATAAAATATGCATGCTGAGGCTATTTTTGGCTCCTTTCATAAAGTTTTTACTGCTGGACCCATCCGGCCCATTATATTTGAACTTTCTTCAAATATTCTAGTAGTATTAAGGGCTCTGGCACTCATAATTTAATGATAAAATTTATATTATTTTAAAATAAGTGATATAATTTTAATTTTGGAGCAGGAGTGAATTGATAATAATAATAATAATATTTGGAGGGCTCCAAGTTTTCCAGGTTTTGGGGGCTATAATATCTGTTTTACATAGTAAAGGCAGACATATGATAATAAAATGTTGTTTCCTCCAAGTTGAAATGCCGCTTGCGACATTTGCCAAGAAATTAGACAAATAATTTGTAAAGTTCAGAACTTTCTGATGTCTTAGATCCTTTTCAGTCTAGCACTGTGTTGTTTTGGGGAGTAAAAAAAAAGTCTTAATTTCCCTCAGTGAATGATTTGCATCTAGAGAGTAATATCCTCCTTCTTAGACTTCATAGATTTTTCAGCAGGATTCAGTACAGTTATCTGCCAAATGTTACTTGATTGCCTAAGGGTTCTGCTCAGAACAAAAGTTATTACACTCAATCGATTTAAATATCTCTATTGTAGATAATATTATTTTGTTGTATTATTGACAGCTTGCGATGCTCTTTTATGCTTTGGTACTTCTTTGTATCCATGAATTGTCTGAACCTCCATCTCGTCATTTCAGTCAAGTCCTTTGCTTAAACAAAACAACAGATGAGACAAGGTCATAATGCAAATTGCTCCATCAAGTGCTGTCCTTTTTAAAAAAAGCAAGCTGTAACTAATGCTGGTTTATGTCATCCATTTCTTTCTAGGTAATACGACATGGAATATTGTTTTGTTTCAATTACAAAATCCCCCCATTTACTTGGAGTCTAGTTCAAAGTGCTGGCTATAATTTACAAATTCCTCAACTGCTGAAACACTTGGGAGTGTGGGTTTTCCTGTTAGCATACAGTTATTCCTTTTTTTCATTCTTGTCTGCAAGAATTTCAAAAGTTTATCTTCTCACTGGGTGAGATTGCAAGAACTTTTGCACATTTTTCAATGATTTTTCACATTTTGAAATCAAATCAATCGAACGTGACCATTTCTGGGAAATTTTTGTGAATTGTGGCAAACGTATTTTCAAGATTTCTTTTTTAAAAAATTATTTCTATTAAAAGAAAGAAAAAAGAAGACAAAGAAGCAACAAAACTACAAAACAATACATAAAATTACAAAATAATAATAATAATAATAATAATAATAATAATAATAATAATGCAATACAACTAAGAAAACCGAAAAATAATAACTGGAGTTGTATGCAACTGGGGCTGAAACCAATTCTTGGTTATTTCTAGTTTTTTCTTTTGTAGTTTTGATTGATGTTTTCAAGATTTCTTGAAAAACTTAAGGAATTCTCTTTTATGGCACAGCAACTGGACACTAGGTCTGTCACCCAGACGGCATTCCCTTTTTCTTTCAGACCCAGGAAGGATGCTAGGTGGATTAAGGAGATGAAGTTTGTCATAGGTCAAGACCATCATGTTTAGTAGGCAATAGAAATGAATGAGATGAATCAGAAGGCAGTGAAGGAGGGACGGGTCTTGGCTGAAGCTTCCAACATCTCCTCAAAGCCCCCACTCCTGCCATTGCAGTCCAAAGGCAGAGCATGAATACAGTTATGTATCGGCCTTTTTCAGACAGGTTGTTGAAGTCATATACCTCTCATGACCACCACTGAGAACCTCCAAGTCTTTCAGGCAACCCACTCCAAAACAAATAGAACTCCCTTCATCCTGTCTAAACTTCCCAGATTTATGTACAAATGGACTGCGGTTGTAGTCTAGCTTTTTTATGGCTCCAATATTTCAGCACAGCCTTTTTTTTTTTTTTTAAAAAAAGACCTGAATACAGTTAAAATATCCATTTTGCAGTGGAGAAATATTTACAAAAAGTTAAATTTCAGAGGTGAAAGGTAAATACATTTTGTGCGTGCCTTTTCATGTTTCTTTTAAAATCAGATTCATGATCAAATGGAAAGGCGATTCATATAAATTTCCTGATCTCTAATCTGTAACAAATTGTTACAGTATATTCTGAGCCTTGCGGAAGAATACTTTCATCATTCATGCTTCAGCTTGGCCTGAACTAATAGTCTTATACTTTTCATTTTGTTTTTGTTTTTGTTTTATTAAAATCCAAGTTATTCCATTTCCAAACAGCTGATCTATACAATTTTTCCATTATAAAAACACGCTTTTACATCAGATTACTTATATATCCATGTACAATCCCATCCTTTAAACTTCCACCCTCTCCTTGTTTGAACCTCATTTTACGATTTTTCCCTTCGTGATCCCAATCAAAACTTGTTATACCTTTGAAGACTAGCCTCTTTCATTTGCTATATTAATATCCCAGTAATCTTTTTTTTTCTAATCATCTTATTTTATTTTGAGTCTCCTTCATTTATTCTCCCCTTCACACAACTTTGTCCAGTTCTCTTCAATTGATTTTTTTAAAGACCTCAAATCATTTTCTTTTTTATCACTCTTTTCTTTTCATCCCTCATTCTATGAGTGAGCTCCTCTAGCGTAACATATTCCAGAACTTTCTGTAACCATTTTTCTAAAGTTGGTGTTTCCTGGCTTCTCCAATATTTTGCATATACAATTCTTGCCGCAGATATCATATATAGAATTATTTCTTCATATCTTTTATATTTTCTATCTATCTGGTGCAACATATTTAATAAGAATATTTCCGGTGTTAATGGGATCTCTATTTGTAATATATCCATCATTACTCTATGTACCTTTTTCCAGTAACTTCTAACTCTGTTGCATTGCCACCACATATGATATTTCTGAATTCAGTTTTCGAATCAGAGTATAGAAACACCACTCTTGATACGCAGTGAACCGCTTCTTCCCTCTTGCGAGAAATGGCCAAAGACTGCAATGTCAAATGTTGAATGAATGAACCAGGAAGCAGTTTTATGCCTTCTGTGCCATACAGCTGAGTGCTAAGCTGTTAAGTGATATACTTGCATGTGTGAATCACGTCTTTCATGTAAATCCTCTGGTTTAAGTTCTGAGTGATAATATAGTAAGACTCACAGACTCTTTAAATATGTTTTTGGCTGATCACAACAAACACTGTGCACTTTTGTCTTTTTGTGGGGGAAGTGATTTCTTTAAAATACATGATTTGCACACCCATCAGTCAATCAAGTCCTGAGTAACTATGCATGTTGCTCTCATTCCTCTGGCGTATTTAAGCTTGAGGGATGAGGGAAAATGTAAATCTCTTCCCTTAAACTGCCTCAGTGAAAACCTTCAAGCAACTACATTTCAGTGCTGATTCTGAACCAGGCTGTTTTCGTACTGGAAGCAGCCTCTGATTCTGTTTGTTATAAGTTGCTAGTTTGCTTGTACAGTGTGTATTCACTTGGAAAATTCCCAAGATGTCAACCATCTTGATGGCGAATCCAATTTGTGATTGGAAAGCATTCAAGAGACTGCAGATACTGGCTATTTTCTCTGCCAGAAATGCCAACTCCAGCTGATGCTTTAACAACTCTGCTATGTCATAAAGACAGTTTGGAAATATTAGAAGATTGACTGTACATCAGAAGTCGTAGCATGTGGCAGATTTTGTATAAATGCCCTCTCCTGACTTTGACCATCTAGGCCCTTAGTGCTAGGAGAAGATACTCATACAAATAATACTTTCTTGGCAACTATGTTCATTGACAGAAATGGATTCAGCACAAAACATTTACTATTATAAACTGAAGTTTTATATGAAATGTCATGGCAAGCTACAAAGGATTGCCTCAGCTTGATCTGGCCTATACAAATGGTAGGTAGTGAAATCATATTTCTACCCAAAAGCAAGCCGGATGTCTATCCCTGCCCTCAAGACCCTGGATATTAATTTTATGTCACAAAAATAAAACCTATACAGGTGGAGACCAGGTCATATTGTGACTACTAATTTTTATCCAGGAAATCAGCCATGTAAAATGAGCCCCACATACTGGTCTGTATGTACACACAGGCTGTAAATATTTTACCTGTCTCTTGTATAAATTTATACTCTTTTATTATATCATACTGCACAAGGAACTAGCCTAGGGAGTTGAAGTAGTTTCTGAATTTCACTTCACTTGCTGAATAAAATGGTTCACATTTTGGCAAGGTGAATTGAAGGTGAAAGTCTGTGTATTCCTTATATTAAAGTAAAAAAATGAGATCTGGACCCCTATATTTACTTTTGAGTAAAAAAAGAAGAAAAAATGTAGCTACATTTTTTAACAAATTACCTTATAGTCAAACTTGTTAAAACAATCTGTATTTCACACCATTAATGTGTTATCATTTTTACAATGGGATTTCCTCAAAGAAGCATTCCTCAGAAATCATATTTTCAATTATGCTTGTTCTTATCTTCCAAAAACCAATCACTCTACAAAGCACATCAAATGCAAAATATGTAGGTAAGAAAAAGCACATGCTATGCTAACCAGACATCTTTCATTACTTGAAAAGCAAAACTGAAAAAAAAAACTGCTCTGGGTGCTTACTTCTTACTTCTAGTGTGTGAAAGTTAAAAAAAAACACCTCTCAGTGAGATTCATGAAGCCATTTTACTGCAATTACCCCTATTTGGGGGAAAAAAAGGGCCTTGAATATTTCAATAGTCATGTGTCAGAACTCCATGTTTTGTGCAGAGGTCATAACCTATGCTAGCTATGTAGATGTAACTTCTGAGGAAGGAACATTTGTTTTGTTTGTTCAAACATTTTAAATGGTCCCCAGTACATTCAGATAAACAACCTGTGCATTTCCATGGCTCTATTAACAGTCCATAATAAAAGTGAGGGTAATCAATGCTTAACAGTAAGCTTTCTATGGAGTCAGTGCTGGATATCATAACCACCTCGTAAGCAGAGGAAGAAAAGTAAATAATGGTGGTGCAGTCACAGATGCCAGACTGTATTAATGTGTGGACAGAGCTTTTTTTTTTTCTCCTTAACAGCGCTATGGAAACTGACACATGATTACAAAATAACAACTTCTACCCAATTATAGCTGCCATTCCTCTATGCAGCTTAAGGAAGCCATTGATTGATTGGGCATAGAGTCAGGGCTTCTCTCCTCGTCTCCACACCAGTATTCAAAAGCAGCACCCAGTCATGTTGATGAAACTACAGGGAAGCTTCTGTGAGTGTCATCTGTTGTGTGCATAAATGCAAATTCCCAGTCTCTCAGACTGTCAATCTGGCATGTTTTTAAAGTTTTTCTTAAAACTTAAAAAAAAAAGATATAAATGAGGGAAGACTTTGATATCGGAGAGAAGAAAATAATAATAACATCCTGCGAATGTAGGTGCAGAAGCAAAAGCAGCTGCCCAGGAATATGTTCAGTGCTTTGTAGTGATCTTTTATAGTAAAGTAAAATAAAGATGAAAAGCAACCCACCACCCATTTTCCATCTTAGAACAGAAGTGCTGAAATGACAGACTTTGCATGCTGGGACCAGCAGGATTTCTATGTTTCATTGAGTCAGAAAAGCCTGTCTCTCTCTTTCTCTCTCTCTCTCTCAGTACACATATGCACGTATATATTACACATGTGTATACATATAATCACAACCATCTGTGGCAAGACCAAGCTGTTCACTGAGCTTCCCATCAGCCTGACAGAGTTGAAACAGCTTTGTCAAAAAGAATAGGCAAAAATGGGAGGATCCAGATGCAAAGCCAAAAGAGACTTATAGTTGTTATTGATGCCAAAGGTGCTTTGACCAGGTATTAAGGTGGTGAATGCTTTTGTAAGCACAATGTGCCAGTTTGTTTTTGTTTAACATTTGTGCCACAACAAAGAAAAAAGAAAAAAGTTTGCATATTCACAGTTCTGAGTATCTTACATACATCAAGCACTAACAATGACCGTTAAAACAATTTCAATTCTAGGCTACAGCACAACAAATTATGGAAAACCCAAAATGCACTAAATTGATCTAAAATGATTTTTTTTTTTTGCAAATATCCTTTATAATTAGCTTTGACTCTCATAGAATTATACAGCTGGAAGTGACCACAAGGTCATCCAGTTTAACCCCCTGCCATGCAGGAATACCCAAGCAAAGCATACCGTCCAACCTCCGTTTAAAAACTTATCATGTCACTTCTTAACTTTCTCTTCTCCATGCTAAAAATACCTAGCTCCCTTAGCTGCTTCTCATAGGGCATGGTTCCCAGGCCTTTCAGCATTTTGGTTGACCAATTCTGAACATGTTCCAGCTCCTCAATATCCTTCTTGAATTATGGTGCCCAGAACTGGACACAATATTCCAGGTGAGGTCTGACCAAAGTAGAACGGAGTGGTACTATTACCTCCCTTGGCCTAGACACTATACTCCCATTGATTCAATCTAGAATCACACTGGCACTTTTAGTTGCTGCATTAGACTATTGCCTCATGTTCAGCTTGTGATCTACTATTACTCCTAGAACTCCTTTACATGTACTGTGACCAAGCTAAGTGTCACCAGTCTTCTATACATGTGTTTCATTTTTCTGCCTAAGTGCAGTACTCTACATTTCTCCGTATTAAAATTGATTTTGTTATTTTGAACTCTGATCCTGTCCTCTGGGGTACCAGCTACCTCTCCAAATACGGTGTCATATTCAAATTGATAAAAATGCTGTCTATTCCATCATCCAAGTCATTTATAAAGATGTTGAACAGCACTGGGATTAGGACAGAACCCTGGAACAGAACCCCGTGGCACTCACCAGTCATTTCTGTCCAGAATAGAGGTGTCATTAGTGAACACCCTTTGGGTTTGGCCAGTCAACCAATTACAAATCCACCTAACAGTAGCATTGTCTAGCCCACATTTCACTAGCTTGTTTGCAAGAACATCGTCAGGCACCTCATCAGAGGCCTTACTGAGACAAAGATCTACTTCATCTACAGCATTCCCCTCACCTACCCAGCTTTTAACTCTATCATGGAGATAACACTGGTCTGTCATGACTTGTTTTTGAGAAACCCATGTTGACTTTTAGTGATCAGGGCTTTCCTATATAAGTCCTTTCAAACTGTTTAGTGTTCTGTTCTAACATCTTACTTGGTAGATTGGGTGGTAGTCCCAGCATGCTGTGTCTTCTGCTCTTCTTGAGGAATTCTCAAAGATTTTTGCCAGTGGTTCTGATATTAATTCTGCCAGTTCTTTCAATAACCTTGGATGTAGTTCATCTGGTCCTAGAGTCTTGAATTCATTTAGAGTAGCCAAGTATTCCTGTGTTACTTCTTTACCTAGACTGTGCTGCATTTTCCCTACTGCATCATCTGATCCATTTTCCCCTGGTACAGTATTGTTTTCTCTTTGGTAGAAGACTGAAACAAAGATGGTGTTGAGTAGTTTTGCTTTTTTTCTATCCCCTGTTAGCATTTTGCCATCTTCTCCACATAGTGGCCCTACAATTTCCTTGTTCTTCTGTTTGCTAGAGACATAGCAAAAAATCCCTTCTTATTTTTTTTAACTTCTCTAGCAAGCCTACATTCATTCTGTGCTTTAGATTTTCTGACTTTCTCCTACACATGCTGGCTAGTTGTTTGAATTCCTCTTTTATGATTTCCCTCTTTTTCTATTTCTTGCACATATTCCCTTTTAAATCTTAGCTAAGTTGAAAGTTCTTTAGACATCCATCTGAGAGCCCTTAGACATATTGCATTTTCTCTATTCATCAGAACTATTTGAAATTGTGTCTTCAGTATCTCACTTTTAAGGAGTTCCCGTCCATCATTAACTCCCTTCTCTTTCAGTATTCCTTTGTTAAAAGATATCTTTATGAAGAGTTAATGAAAACACTGAAATTCTACAAATATATAAGAGAAAAGGAAAAAAAACCCAGCATGAATAAATCTTAAGACATAAAAATTGGAAATTAAAAATAAAGCAAAAGAAAAGAAGAAAAAGAAAAAGAAAGGAAAAAAATAGACTTCCATTTCTTCCTTTAAACTTTGACTTCCATTTTTCCTTTAAATAGAGTATAACAGTCAAATCAATTTAATCCTCTCCAAGACAATATCTAATAATTCTTTTCTTTCTCTCCCTCAGAAGAAAAAGGAAGAGGAGGAGGAGGAACATTCTTCTACCAAAGGTTAAAATATCTAACATAATATATCAATATTACTTTCTGTTACACTACATTACATTACATTACATTACATGTTACCTTTATGTAATGAATGACGTTATTCCTGTCCCTCATCCTCACTGATAAGAGACAGAGCTTGAATCAGTTCTGTAATTTCAAACTCACAGAATGATCCCTGTTTTTTCTATTTTATGTGCCACATTCCTCCAAATATCTACCTCCTGGATTTGGAATGTGACTTCCTCCTCAGAGATATCCCCCCCCCCCGTGTGTTCCTCATCCAGGAAAGTCTGTTCTGTTCTGCCTAAGAAAACCCTGTGCTCTGTAATCTGCTGAAGAGTTGGTAGACTGGCCTCAAGTTCCTAGACTTTCTCTTCAATAGGGCAACCAATTTGCAGGTGCAACACACGCAGCTATTCATATCCTCTGGCAAGAACACAAACACACCACAGCTATTGCACATGACTACAGTGAAACAGAACTCCAGGCCTCACCCACTAAGTGCCCTTCAAAATGTTCTGTTGGCCTTGGCTCTGTTAGCTGAGCTCGTGTTTGCCAAGCTCCAGGGACAGGACCTATACATAAAGATATAATGACTGCTAGCCCTCCCCCCTCGCAGTGAAGTCTCTGACTCACTTCATTTCGGACTACGCCCAATAGAACAATAGAGCTATACAACAGAACAATAGAGCACTAGCAAGCACACAAGCAAGCTTGCCTCAGCTCAAAGAAACAATCAGCCTTAATGCAACAGACACAAGCTCACCGAACACAATAGATCAACAGAGAACTAACAAGCACACAAGCAAGCTGCCACCCAGCTCACAAAAAAAACACAAGTGGCTGGGGAAATTTAACTGAACAGACACACACTCACCTTATGCTGTCCTTTCTGCTATGCCCATGAAAAACACTATTGGCCTGTCCTCTGTTAGAAAAGCTCTTGTTCTCCTCTTGAGGCTATAAAAAGCAGGATACACATTCTTCAAGAGGGTAAACATTTTTCTCAGCCTTTGGGATGTCTCCAGCATTATGACTCCCATTCCTTTTGTCTCATTCTTCTGTTTCCCCTGGAATTGCTACTCCTCTCACCAGAAAACAGTTACTTCTATTATGTCTTCCCTTGTTGGTTCCTCCAAATCCTTGTCCTCTCTGGATTGTGCCCTCTTGGATCCTTCCACCATTTCTCCATTTTCTTTGGGGGTTCCTCCTTTCCACACACTTGCTGACCAAATGTTTGTTATGGTGGCCGTGGCCATGTTGCCAGCTTCTTCCAGTTCCAGTCCCAACACCATACTCTTATTTTTCCATCTTCTCAAATTAATTCTATGTGACTCTGCTCCTCTTCCACCTAATTTTTCAATATTGTCCTAGCTCCCTCCCTCCTTTATTTCAAACTATTGTGCCTGGCTTGCTCTTTTCCTTTCTCACAAAATAATGATATAAAACTTTCATCTTATTCCATCAAATATCTTTCTTCTGCTTTATCCACATTGCAAAGTTAGACCCTTCCCCTCTGTTCTTGTTGATATAATCAAATCACCAACATCTACCACTGTGCTTGCTACATCTTTCCCCTCTTTGTTCTTCTGTTGCCTCAGTTTCGTCCAATTGCCTCTGTCCACCACTTCCATTGCTCCTCCCTTGCCATAGCCCTAACCTGATCTCCTGGCTGATTCTTGTACCATTGCAAATGTCATGTCAGATTCAAAATAAAAGGTTCAATCTAGAAGTTGCCTTGTAGAGATGGAAATTTTCTTCCTTCACCTGCTTGTGGTGTAGTGAAGGAAACCCACAAATGAAAAGGGAACAAGGAGATTTATGGCCATTCCCCATCCAATTCTAGTTCTTTGTACTCACCAAAGCTGCTCTAGAGGTTTGGGGAAGCTGCTGGAACACTGTGGAAGGTGGTAGTAGAGGCTATCAAGAAAGAGGAAATCCCCCTCCCCACTTCTGCCAACAAGGGTGTTCTGAGTAGGACTGAGAAAAAACCTGCTCCAACACAATAAAAATTAATATAAGTTGTGCAACATAAACTACCCTAACTTGGTTATTTTTTAAATTAGCAAGTCATTACCATCTTTCAAAACTCATGTCTTTAGCATGCTGAGCACACCTATTTTTGGATTTTGGAGTGAGGTGCAACCCTGCAACATGGCCATTCCTATTTCGGGGGTAGGAACTGGATTGTCTACATAGTGGATTGACATGCTATCTTCCTGCACACAATACTGCTAAAGTATAATTCTTTTCATATTTTTATAGTTAAAATATTTGCATTCTTTCAATTGACTTTATCTTCCTATAAATGAATTACTCTGAAAGGGGATTACAGAAAGAATTTTACTTCTACAACAATGCTATCCCTAATAACATCTGCAGTAATGGAACATGAGGCAATATATTATGTACAGCAGCGGTGGATTTAGTTGTAACATCTTCAAATAATGCAACATCAAACAAATAGGCTGGGATTCAAGAAGGCATTAATCAGATACAGCAAGTGTTTACATGTTTTATTACTGAATTAAAATATAATGGCTGGTGCTTTATTACGGCATACAAAAACTCTTTTAACTTCAGGGAGACTTTTCTGGTGACAGAAAGAACTTGAAATCAGGCCATGAGCTAATACCTTTTTCCACATCTCTACTTTGTGTTTTATGAGATCTCCAAAAGGGAGTGGGGTCAGAACACAGGTGGACTCTTCTTTTTTTTTCTTTCTTTTTTTTTTTTTTGGTACTGAGCCCTACCATCTAATTTAATGATCACAAGATCAGCATTCCACTCTTGCGGAAAGGTTTTTTGGGTCAGGAGCTATAATATTAATAAATGATACCACTTATCATGCTCTCTTTGGATCCTGAAAGCTCTTATTAAAATAAATATGATTTATTTTCATAAAAGTTGGTTATTCAGTCCAGCATCTTTAAGAGCAGCCATGAATAATAGGTGCAATCATGAGTATTAAATGGTGAACACTCATATGTGCAATTGAAAAAGATACAGAGATGGATCCCATTTCTTAGAATTCATTATTGCATTCTACCATATTGCTGAAGAGTGAAGGCTGTTAACAGGAATTAAAGTATATTTGTTAGAGGTGGCTGGAGGTTCCCATGTCAGAGAGTTGGTGCATCCATGTCAGATCTTTGTTTGAATTTTAACAGAGCTGTGCTGTGCTAAGGTGCTGAACTTATTTGGGGATATAGGTTGATAACCTTGGATAGATCTCTTAAAGTTCAGATGAAAAACTGGAGAGAATGCACCAGTCCTCAGACATGGAAGCATTAACCACCCCTGATTTGCATGGTACTCAGAATCAAATCCAATCTTATCAATTGAATTAGGAAAGATAAATATGAAGAACAGAAAACACATGTTTTAAAATAATGAACTAAAAAAAAATGTGAAGAACAATTGACTGCCCCGAGCAAACCTCATACTGGAAACCTCCATCATAAAACAGAGGAAGATCTCTCCCTGTGTTATACATGGGACTGATGAAGTAGAGCAGGCATTTCCTCCTAATTGACTCTGATAAGGTAGTTATGCCCAGAGCCTGGAAAAGCTATTTTTAGAATACAACTCTGAGAATCTCAGACAGCAAAGCCATTGGCAGGGGAATTCTGCTAGCTTCAAAAATAGCTGTACCGAGCTCCAGTTGTGCCTATATACAATGAGCCCCTTCTACTAAAGAAGAGAAAGTTTGGATGCATCTTAGGATTTGAGCTTCTGTCTTGTATCATAGAGCCTTATTTCAAAAGTAAAACAAGCAAAAGGCTAATATAATATAAAGCTTTCAGTCAGGGCCTTGGCTATATTTGTAGCTTGATCTAGCCAACCTGGCTCTTCACAACATGGCGAGGAAAAGTGTCTTATTGGACAATAATTTCCATCATCCCATATCTTGTTGAACAACAATTCCCATCATCTCTGCTATCTAATTAGTTATCTGGCTTGACTCCCATTCCAAACAGACCTTAATCACCAGCAACAATATCAAGGAAGATGACATTTCCAATCACCTCTACCCAGTGAGTGAGGCTGCAACAAGGAATTATGATGGGGCCCTGCTTCCAATTGCCACAGCCCCATTTACTGGTGGAAAGGGACTGGAAGCATCATAATACCGTGCCCTGATTGCCAGCTGAAAAAACCTCAATTGCTTGATTCACATGCTGGCTGTTAAGGTAGCCATAATCATGAATACATAGTATTGTTGAATACAGAGCGGTTACAGATCAGTAACTCCAGGTTATGAATCTGTAACCACAATGCAGGATGCCAGCTGATATTTGTACTTAAGAGTTCTCAGTTGAGTTTGGAACATACTAATGTAAAGATTCTTTTTATGTCCTGTCTTACTATTTTTTCAATTTCATAGGGAATGTATAAAGTATTACCCTAGATATCAGTAGTTAACTTACTTTTCAATTTTACCTTCATTTATTTGGATGCCTAATTTTTTAAACAATTTGAGCCTTTGGTTTTCAGACAAATAATGAACTACTTAGCTATAAACTGCAACTACTTTTAATACAATTTTATGGCAAACTACTTTAAACTCAATTAAAATCTTCTCATATTATCTTCCCATTTGTGTTAACACAATTCAAAGTAGGGAAGAATAAATTAAAGCAACAACAACATCAAGATGTATGCACCAGATTTTAGTAACAACAGCTAATAGAGCCTTTATGAAAAGAGATAATAGCCACCCTAAAGAAAAAGAGAAAAAATGGCTCCATGGTTGTGAATTGTACATCTAATGGATGGTGCTAAGCCAGGCATGATCCCAGAGAAATGAAACAAAGGTTATTTTAAATAATCCAAAACCCTTTAAGTAGGATTCAGTACTTGAATTTTGCTAGTAGAAAAGTGATATCCAAAGGAAGCAGGCCATTTGAGTGATTTGGGGAGATATATGGGTTTAGGTTGTACTGTCTCTGATTGGCATGCAGTAATATTTGTGAGTCAGAGGGGTATGGGAAGCGGCAGATCATCCACCACTACAGCCACATCAACCCATAATCTGCCTTCAGCTCTAGCTATTACCCTGTAGTCCCTGCAGTTTTTCTAACTTATCTGTTGCAAAAATAATTTTCTATCCATTGCCTATCTCTTTGCATTTCTTTTAAAAAATAAGGTCAATCTAAGAAACTGGAAGAATTTAAAATTATCTCTCATAGGAAAAATCTCCACAATCAAGGTAAGTGTGCTACCTTCTTCCAAGCAATACTGGCGATAAACACAAAATAGTCTTTATGAAATGACAAAGATATATTTCCAGTTTTATATGGGAAGGGAAAAAAATAAGAATAGAACTAAAAATACTCCAAGATGCAAATGAAAGTGGGGGGTTAGGACTGGCAAATTTCAAATTGTATTATCAGATGAGTTGTCTTGAATAGATCAAGGAATGGGTAAATTAAAACAACACCCCCCCACACACACACACACCAAATTATTGAATCTTGAAGGAGTAGACCTCTGGTTTGGGTGGCATGCCTATCTTTCTTACAATAAAGAAATGGTAAATAGAAACTTTAACAATCACTTTATAAGAAGATCACTACTAAAGGTATGGAAGAGATATAAGGGGAGATGTTGTCCCCAAATACCCTTGGATATTCCCCCATAAGAAAGAGAACATATTGCATGATAATTGGATAATGTAAAGATCTGATGAAAATTCAATCTAGTAAGGAAGATCCAAGATGAACTCAAAGAGGAAAGAATTTCATTTCACTAACTATTGTATAGACAACTCCAAAAAATCTTGAAAAATAGAAGTGGTATCCAAAATGAAAATACAACTCTTCATGATGAACAAAACTTATAAAAGTAAATGTTGGAAATGTGGTCCTGCAAAAGAGTTAAAAAAATACTGGAAAACCATACATATTCAATTCAAAAAAATATTAGGAATTAATATACAGATGACTCCAGAATTATATCTGCTAGAAATGTCAGACAATAAATTAGAAAAAAATGGAAAAAGTTATTTTGTATGACTGCAGCTACCAGAATGACATTTACACAAAAATGTAAACAAAAATCACTTTCAACAGAAGGGGACTAGATCTTAAAATTAATCAACACAGCACAAATGAATAAATGGACAAGTTTAATAAAGGGAAGGAGTACATGGTAGTCACTTATTTATGAAACATTTGGGATGAATTAACAATAGCAAGCTTTAGAGACTGAAGGCAATGTGTATCAAAGTATATTTATGGATTGTTTTATTCAATTTACTTGTATTTTATTGTAATAGAGTAATAAATGGTAAAATAGATATAAATTATATCTTAATAAAAAAGAGCTAGAATCATCTTTGTTTAGATCAAAGGAAAAGATATACCCCCCACACACACACACACATATGTAAAGCCAAAATCCAAGACCTGTACAGGAAAGTCCATGTATATGTCTAAGGATGGCAAGATTAATGATGAATTTGACTGAATGAATGTTGACTTTGTTTTGTTTTAGTGTACATCTTGATAATAAAAAATGTTAATGTTAATGCCACCCTATCTTCTTGCCTCCCAAGGAACCCTGTTGAATGGACAACTTCTGTAACTAAGTTGCAACTAGAGAGATTCCTGCTAAGTGTGTGCCACCACAGCCCTCTATTTGAACCCTGGGGTGAAACCCTGGGTTGAAATAAACTGAACATCAAATTTAGAAAAACTACAAACATTTTAAAGTACTATTAGGGTGAAGCAGATAGTATACATTTTTTTTGCCCAAACACAAGAGTGGGGAAAGTGTGGTCTGTGGAATGCATGTAGTTCCTTGGATGTTTTTGTGCCCCCGGGTCCCAAGGGTCCAAAATGTTTCCTCCAAATGTCTCTAATTCCCCTTAGGTACCATGGGAGCAATTCGCCAACATTTTTGCATCCAGACTAGACAGTTTTAGGTTCAGGAGAGACCATTTTTCCAACAGCAGTGAACCAATAGTTTATGTCTTGGTTACTTCTTGCTGGAAATAAGGCCTCTCCTGGTCCAAAAATGGACCTGAAAGGTCCAAAAACATGAATAAATTGCAATCCATCCCCATGTAGTGTTTAGGGGTGAAAATCTGCAAATATCTTGGCAGAAATTGATAGAGTCCAACTCCAGTAAATCTATTCTGGATAAAAAAAAAGTCAAAAACTGTGATGCCTGGAGCTATAACACTTCTTGAAGCTATATCACTTCCATCAGTTCTCTTCTCCTTTCTCCCTCCTGCTATTTGAAACTGGTTTGGACTGTCGCCATAATCTACTTCTGTACTGCTGAGTTTCAAACCATACAAGTAATCGGTGGAAAGTGTATTCATTATTACGCATTTCTAGGATAAATAGAGGGTTTCTTAAGACCTGGAAAATCCCAACAAGAAAAACATGCAGCAGTTGTTGGATTTCTTGAACTCTGCTAAGACTTTTTGGGCAGTGTGTTTGTACAGAAATACAGTTATTTCTATTTAATCGACTTTATTATGCAAAGAATGTTTTTTATGCATAGGAAACAGCATATTTTGGGCCCTATTTGCTTCCTAGAAAACTCATTTTCTGTACAAATGATGTTTTTGTTTGTTTTTCTTTTGATGATGATGATGATGATGATTTGATGTAGAAAAACTACATGTTATTTCTGTGCAAAATATCTCCCTGGAAGACTTCACAAAATATGAATACATCTAGAAACTGCACAGAGATCTTCATTTCATCTTCATTTTTTTCTACAGTACCTGACTCCATACATGCTAGAAAGAAAAAGATAAAGGTTTGCATTCCCTGTACAAACATAAGTGCCTATTCCCTCTCTCCCAATTTTTGATTATAATGACAGAATAGAATATTCCATCCTTAACATAGCGGTGTTGTAGGCTATATTTCAGAGGAAGGGACTGGCAAAATCATTTCTGAATATTCCTTCTCTAAGAAAATCCTATAAAAGTAATAAGACAAGCATAAGTGTACAGGCAACTTGAAGCACACACGCTGTGTGGCTCACCCTCTATCTCATCATTAACACAGGGCTGCAAGTGTGATATTTTAAACATGTATGTTGGATTATTTTAAAACTCATTCCACAGTCATATGACATCTGCAGGCAGCTATTCTGCTCAGCATTTCTAGGGCTGGATTCCTGCTTTCTGTAGGCCCAGTTCCTGATTGCTTGCTTGCTGTTTCACACTTAAGAGTGTATTTGTCATTATGTACTCACTTCCTCTGACCTACTTTTCAATCACATGCCTGTCATCATTACCTTCAATAACCTTTCTCAAAATCACTGCAGTATTGCCGCAGCATTTCAGGTCTGCAATTGGCTTAGCTTAATTTGTTGGTTTCTGAAACAGCAGCTACTCTTTGGGATCTTCTACAGGTAGCAATCTTGACAATTCTCATTAACATGAAGACTGCTTAAGCTCCTATCTCTAGGGCACAGTTCAAAACTGATATGCTATCATGTGAATTTAGGGAGCAATCATATGCATACTTATTATGAAGTTAATCCCATTAATAAACATACTTAGGATCCCAGCAAATGTCATACTGGCTTAAATGGAAGCACATCACCTTAAATCCTTGTACTTTGACTTAATTTCATTTGTGAAGCAGGTTGGATTAGGTCATTCCTGTAAAACTCATCAAACATTAATGGTTAATTTTAATTTTGTGCATCCACTTAATTGAGGGAGGAAAGGGGAATACATGCATTTAAACCACTCATTCCATTATAAGTTCAGCATAACAACTTGCTTGCCTCACAATGGACATTAATTTTGTGTTCCTCTGGCAATCAAGATAAGGTAAAAATAAATCTGTGACTCTATTCTTTGCTTTTATTGCATAATCAGCAACTTTAAACAAAACAAGAGGTAAAGGGCTTGCTGGAAGAATGAAATTACCTATTCGTCTACTTTTTCCAGGTAACATGTTGTAAGAAAGGAACAATGAGGATGGAAGAGACATAGCAGAGCATATTAAAAAGGTGAGGTCATGCCGCATGTTCTCTGCAAGCCTACTCTGGAAGTTTGCCACTTGACCTACCACTTATTCACAAATTTCATGGTTATCATCAAAAGCGAGGTCCTTCCCTTGTCCTCTCCGCACCCATCACCAATGTTAAGACCTCCTCTTATCCTACAGCTGTCACCACCAACTATGAGGACCTACCAAATGCCCTCAAGGTACATGTGTGAAACATTAGTGAACCCTAGCCCTCTTTATTCACTTTTGCCATGGTAAACACCATATCTGAAACAAAGGTTTATGTTAGATAGTGTTCCTGGAGGCTAGAAGTGCATACGTACAAAAATAATACTTTATTAACTGAAGTTCAACATAACAGATTAATAATTTAATATATTTGAAACACAACACACACTGTCACACATTCCACTCCCAGCTAATTCAGACTCTTAGCAATCATTAACTCCAAACCTGACTGACTCTTTCAACCTTAACCCTCCATTCACTCATTTCTGCACCCTCTCTGTAACAACACTGACTATATCAATTGTCATCCCAACTGTTATTCACCAACCTTATTGAAATCCCCTAAGACATTCCAACAATCACCCCTCACTCTCAATATTCCATTTACTCACCCCTCCCCAAAGCTCCTTATTGTATTACCTCTAATACACAGCACATACATAACCAAATTATTTTAATACATATAGTAAATTAAACACTATTTTACATCAAAAGTCCTTGACACCACTCTTACACCTGGATAAACAATTCCCCCTCAGTTCAGTGAGTCTAATTCCAGATGAATTGATATGTTGTATTGTAGGTCTCATTCAATTCAACAGACCTTTCTTTTGTTGAAGATAGTAAGCGTGGGATTGCTCTGTTTAATCTATCATGGAACCAACAAAAATTCTCATCTTCACCTTGTCTGACCACCAGTTGGGTTATTTGATCTGCTCTGACTTGTTGAGGTGAGTATGTTGGATCCAGCCACTTAAAAGACATCATAGGATGAATAGAAATGGCTATATTAATCAGTGTTAACTGTGAGCATTATAAGGCAGGAGGCTAGTTGCCGGTGATAAACTGAATTTTACCATATTTCCACTTCATATAATTTGATTGGGTGAAGCTTATAATATATAATCATTATGAGGCATAAATGTCTATTTCAAATATTTTCAAAATATAGTTGTAAAATTATGTCCTTTCAATGTTACTGTTTAAAATTATTTTATTTAATTACAAAAATATAAACTAATACTAAAAATAATGGCTGGCATCCTGTTGTACACTAGGTTGATGATTGATGTATGTTGTTGTACACTAGGTTTGCAATTGCATTGCTTTTCCCTGTACCCATTTACATTTGTGATACATTCCCTCTGAAACCCACTTTAAAACCTTTTAAAAGCAGTCACCATTTCCAAGTGATGGAGTCCTCACCACTGCAGGATGATGTGACCAGCTCCTTCTTGCCCATGGACAACAGTGCAAGGAGCAGAAGGAGAGACCCCTGGAGATCCTGTTGCAGTTTTGTCACACTGTCACTCACTGGTGTGAGGGGACTGGTTAGACCATTCTGCAGCTACCTGCTCACTAGTACTGCAGAAATCAGTTCCTCAGGACAACTGACTGGCTTTTAAGGTAGGTTTCAGGGCATAGCAGGCGATCCAAGTAGCTACTATATTGGAGCTTTGATATCGGATGCAGGATCCTGGCCACTGTATACAAATAGAATAAGTGTTACTTACAGTAATATCCTTTGTTATGCGAAAAGATACTGGTCTCTTTTGGTTAGCTGTATATTATCCATTAAGATAAGATAATACCTATGAACTCTCATCCTGTGGAAGACCAAAATTCTACTACAGAAGTTACAAGAAAAGGGTGCTTCATCTGCTTCAGGATACAAAAAGTGTAAGGGATACAACAGTGTAGCATATGATATTTATTGCTTGAGATATTTCTGCCATGTTAGATTCAGAAATCTTAGATTTTCAAAAATTTGCAAAATTGTAGTGAACACACTGAGTGTACTTTAGTTGTAAAAAAATACATTTTATTTCAGTCCTGTGAGAGCTTTAGGGCTGGTTAACATGTTGTCTGTTGTTGTTGTTGTTGTTGTTGTTGTTGTTGTGTGCCTTCAAGTCATTTCTAACTTATGGTGACCCTAGGGAGCACTGGTCATAGGGTTTTCTTAGCAAGATTCATTCAGAAGGCATTTACCATTGCTTTCTTCTGAGGCTGGAAAAGTGTGACTTCCATGGCTTAGTGGGAATTTGACCCCTGATTTTCCAGAGTCCTAGTCCAACACTGAAGCCACTACATCGTGCTGGCTCCTTAACATATTGTTCATGCAATACACTCAGGAACCAACTCTGCATCAGTTAGTCAAAAATCTACTATATAAAAGTCAAAGTTTGTCTGTGAGTTTGTCTGTTTGTCTGCATCAGGCAGGTAAAGACGTCACACGATTGGCTGTATGAAGTGAGAAGACCTCATATGATTGGCTGGCTAAGAAGATTCTATGGAATCCAGAGGTTGGCTGTTTAGGGAGGGGCGTTTAGAATTCTCAGGCAGAGAGCTCTTGGACCTTAGGCCAGTTGCTATAGAGACGAGGCCTACCAGCAAGAAGAAGGACAGTGTATTCCCTCATGAACCAAACTTCTGTTATGTTAACAACTCTGAATACAGATTGCATTGGGAAATATGGGGACAATTTATAGGTACTGGACAAGAAAGTTTGGTGAGTTCTTAAAAGGAAAATAAAATCCCCAGCAATGCCGGGTAAATACGCTAGTGTATTATATGTGCAACTAAACCCCAAATTTAAAACATCAAATCATAGTTTTGGCCACTTTTGCATTGATGGGGCTGTGTTGCCTTGGGGCTGGTTGTGATTCCACACAACATTGTCACTGGCCGGTTGCCATCCCATGCCCAAGCATTGCATTTGCGTGGTATTCACAGAACAGAAAAAAAATCCGTTTTGCACCTACGATTGCATGGTGCTCCCATATTTACCATCATGCGGAAGGGTAGGGAAGCGCAATGGCAATGCTTCCTTCCATAGTGCAGCATGAGAAAGTGCCTAGCTGCACTGCAGAAGGAAGAGGCCATCACGCTCCTTTCCACAGGGAGCTGGTGAGGTGCAGACAAGAGCAACCCTGTCGTGCTCCTTTCCTGACAGGACTGTTGTGGCACAATGGACAAGGATGCCGTCATGCAGAAATGGCCTTTTTTTCTTGACCAATTGTGGTGGTAGTGGGTGGTGGTGATACTATCACTCCTAATACTACTACCACCACTAATGTTACTTATTTCTGTCCCAAGTTTCTACACAAATATGCCCAGAGTGGCTCACAGCTCATGAACAGAAATGTAAAATGCATGCATGTCAATGAATTATACTGAGTCAATTCAAAACACACAGGTTACATCCAGACCTACTCATTCTTGAGTCAGCCCACTGCAAATGGGACTCAAATTAGTAACTTAAATTTCACTGATCTGAATGAGTTTACCACAAGTACACCTGAATCTGGATCCATCTCAACATAACAAACTGAATGAGCAGGCCATTTCAGTAATACCACATACTAACATAATTTTAATTTGATTGCAAAATAGAAGATACCACCCTTTATACACAACGATAGCTATCA